>JBBMOL010003057.1:0-18759 GCA_037954665.1 Laguncularia racemosa | reverse complement strand
TGTAATAAAGTCACCCTAACCTGCAAAAATTTTCCCAAGCTGTTCTGTTAAACCCGGTATCAATGGGTGCATAGGATATCATCTAAACCCCGGTGGCCCTTTTCAATTCGGTCCATCAAGAATATTTAAACAGGCTTCACAGAAGGTTTACTTTAAAAATACCGGGACCCAAGCCTGTTAGTAATGGCGTTTGCAAAATTAGCAGAGGTCAAAGTTTTATGAAAAGCCCAATCGAGAGTCAAAACATAAACCTCGGAGACCTGGGGAGGGAGAAGGGGGGTAAACCCAAAAGTCCCCGGGGGGTTTTCAGACCCCCCAACTATATCAAAAGGAGAAAGGGGGCATCCGATTTGGATTCACCCAACCCGAGCCGAAAAGGGTAGGCCCAAAAAATGAAAACCTACTTGAACAAGTCAAGGCCCGGAGGAAGTATCTTTGAACTGCAAAACTACAAAAAGGTATCTGGAAGGGAAATATTCAAAAGTTAATAAAAAAAAAAAAGGGCCCTTGGAAGCCAGTTGGAAAAGCCCAAAGTAGGGTTAAAGATTGGGCTATCTCAGGGGAAACCCCGACGCCTACCAGCAGAAAAAGAAGAGGACTAGGAACTTTTTGCATTGTACTTTTAAATTTTTTTTGTTTTTTAAAGGGATCGAACTCCGATTTCCAATATTAATAAAAAAAAGTTTTAGTATTATATCATTAATCAATTGTTGGCCCCTTTATTTCTAGCATCTGTGTATACATGCATCATGTTTACATACATGTATTAAACAAAGAAAAATGCATGCCCAGGTGCCAAAGATATCTCCCAAACAACCGAACCCTCCAAATAGCCCAATCCACACTCGCCAAAGCCAAAATGGCAAACAGTGGCAACAACAGAAAAAATCGTAATAACACCAACGCTGATCCCGCCTCGAACCCTAGGATTATATCCCTAGAACAAACGATCTAGCAATTGGCTGCACAATCTACCTCTTGACTGAGAGTATTGGCCTCCTTCGCACCACCCAACCCCAATCAGGAAGAACATTCAGGGCCAAAAAAAGGGAAGGCAGTAGAGGGGTCAACCTTCAGAGTATGAGAAGATAAATTTCCCCACCTCAACCGGCATTTGAGTATAAACCCGGGGAAAGTCAACTTCAACCCAAAACCTCGGACGACATAAAGAGAGAAATGGAAGAAGGCAAAAGGAGATTGGGAGAAAGCTGTTCCAACAACTGGCTGACAAAATGAAGACACTAGAGGGGGGCCTGACAGTTTTAAGAGGCAGGAATCACCAGCCTACCGTTATATTTAGAAAGGGGGTATACCCAAAGAAGTTCCCAAGACCCCAAAGTTGAAAAATATGACGGCATTGGATGCCCCAAGATGTAATAAGGCTATATGCGCGAAAGATGAGCAAATATGCCCAATATGACCAATCAATGATCCCGACCTTCCAAGACAGTCTCACAGGCCCTGCCCTCATCTAAATGCACACTTGGACTTCAACCAATCAACATTGGGAAAATCGCTCGGGCATTTTATGATCAATACAAATTTAAACTGAAGTTGCCCTTCGATAATGGATCTAGGAAGTCTTTGAAAGAAACCATTGTTTTTAAGGAGTATACCAGCACTAGAGAGCTCACGCCGCTAGGGTAACAATCCAAATCTCTGAAAAAAAAAGTTAACATTTATCTTGTCAAACTCTCACATCCAATAAGCCAAACATCATCCAGTTTCGCAGAAGTAGTGGTAGCAGGGTGCCGAATCGAGAATGCCATCACGTCAGGGGGACTCCAAATATAGACCCTCCCAGAATCACATCATCGCAGAGGCCTGTAGGAGGGAGCAAGCTAAGGAATCTACCATCAGCATGGTTAACTCCAGCAAAATAGACAGATTTGTGTCTCGTGTGACATTTCAAATCACAAATGCCTAATCAAAAATACCAATGAATTATACCCCAAACTCCCAGGGTCACAAGACATTTCATCGAACGATTTTGCTAGAGGTTTTTGTCGGTATTTAGTGATAATTTGATCAGCTTTGAGATCCAAAATGACAGAACAAGAAGGAATTTGAAACCTAAGTGTGATACATATGAACAAGAGGGCATTCCACAGAAATGCTGGAGGCTTCGAAATAAGATTTAAGATCTGAAATTTATGCCCTAATAGTGCAGTTGGACTTTGTTAACGCACCAGCACCTAATGTCAACACTAATCCACTGCTAACCACAAGCCCCCATCAATATAATCACATCCAAAAAGTCGGGGTCCAATCTAAAGAGTCCTAAAAAAAAAAAAAAAAACAATAGCGAGCAGGAAAGTCACTCCCGCCAAGTCTTAGATAAAATCCCTAAATCTCGGATCAAGAGGAGGTGGTTAGTTGGAGACCCAACAGTCGGTACCCTAGGCGAATCAACACGAGAGATTTGAGTATCTAGTGAATTACTCTTTCACTCCAATCGAGTATGGGCCACCTAGTGGATGGGGGCCCAAGTTTGAAAAAGAAAAACAACCCACTAAAGGAAAAAGAGGAGTCCGTGAACATGATTAAATCGGACCAAAAACCGATAGTCATAAAGTGCAAATGAGGGAAACCTACTGAGGTGTAAATTCTAAAAAAGAGATATGTATTCAATATCCCAATACCCTGGGAGAGGTATAAAGTGGCACCTTTCAATTATCAAGCCCTCAAGCAAGAGAGACCTCCCATCATAAGAGGAATCACCCGCTCTAGGAGAATTTATTAACCTAAAGCCCAACACTGAGGTAGAGAAAGAGGAAGAAGAGGGCTCTCTACATTCACGAAAATGGTCAAAGTAAGCGAAGACAAGATCATGGAAGAACTTAACAAGGTTCCAACCCATATAAAAAATTTTATGGGCCTCCTTACAACGTCAAAGCCTCATGGGGAAAGCACTCTTCAAAGTACTCAAATAGTTTAAAGGTACTAAGGCATCGCAACAGAGAAATTGAGCCATGTGGCAGATTCAATCTTTACAAATGGATCAAATATTTTTCCCTCTCCCAAAAAGCTGGGAGAAGATGGAGACCAACATAGAAACCACTGTTTATAGTGGGTGAAATACAACGGCACAATTGTCTCCAGAGTACTCTTTAAACAATGGATTTTTCTCTCAAGTATGCCCTTTTGCCACCCTTAAACCTGTGGGAGTCAATCTAAGCAACATTCAAGCCAAAGCTCGACAGTGGTTAGGGCTTCTATGGGTCCAAAGAGAAATAGTGGGGGAAATTAACTTACTGGTGGGGATTGGTCCACAGATATTCCACATCTCCTTCCAAGTCTCCGACATTTCCAAGGTCTTTCAAATCTACTATTGGGAAGGCCATGGATACATACCGCTAGAGCCATACCCTCAATTTATATCAAATGTCAAGTTCATAGCGAACAGATAGATCATCATCGTGTTTGAGAGAGCAAGATTATGCCATCCATAAAGAGACCGCAATAACCCTACATCGGGGAAGACGGTTCTGAAGACCTTAGTCTGCAAATATTCAATGAGGTGAGTGTGGTAACCAGCAAGGAGGGCCATTAGTTCAAGGAAGGACAGCAAGGAACGTTTGGGCTAGGGTACGTTCCTACATCCCAGGAAGAGGCACAAGCAAGAGGTATTGGGGGCAGAAAGAAAGAGAACCCTAGAGATACCCGAATGCATTTTCCACGCCTCCAACAATCATTCAGGCAAGTAACTACCGTTCAAGAGCCATAGGAACAATTATTAAACAAATTTCTATTGTATTATTTTTCAGATTCAATAAATTACAACTTTTTCCTTTTGCTCATTATACATGCTCTTACTCCACTTTACCCATAGATTCCCCACCGTTGAATATGGGGACATTTTCATGCAGGTAAGTTTTCGAGTCTAAATTTTTTTAATTTCCGTTCCTAATCCGATCTAATAAACCCTATGCCCTTTTAATCAGATCCCCGATTGAAATTTGGAAATTTGTTTGATTTTTGGGGTCGCCACCCAACTGTTTTGGGAAAAATTTTCTATCCTATTTTGAAATCTAAAACTTTATTATTACTTTCCTAATATTTTTATTGTTTTTCTTTTTTATTACTTTTTTCTTATTTCCTATTTTCTATTTTCTACATTATTAAATTCTAGAAAAATATAATTTCTACATTTTCCTATTTATTGAAAATATAAATAAATAAATGGCTAACAAAATAATAAATAATAATAAACAAATTCAACATAAACAAATAAACAAAATAAATAAATAAATAAATAATAAAAAATCTGGAAAATCCAACTTACCTGGACCCGGGATCGGCGCGCGGGTCGGGTCGAACGGTCGGACACGGCGGCCCGGTATTGGCCCGGGGTTCAAAGGGCTTCCCGGGTTTTCGGGGGGGGAAATGTGGGTTTTCCAATTTCCTTGGGCAATTCCGTTTGGGGTCTTTTCCCCGAAGACTCCTTGCCGGGGTCAATCCCCTCAATTTCTTCCATCTCCTTTTTTTTCCTCTTTTCCTTTTGCTTTTTCTTTTTCACCTCCTCCTCTATTTATAGGCGCTTAAATCGAGTGGAAAAGCTCGGTTTTTCCCCGATTGAACGATCGGATTTTCGGTTTAAAAAAAACCAACCCGATCCTTCCCTATCCAAGATTTTTTTGCGATTTGATTCAAAGATAGTGTTTTCTTTTTCTTTTAAAGATTTGTTGGGATTCGTGCAAAAAAAAAATCGGATAAAAAGGGTCGAAATACAGTTTTTTTCTCGCCGGGAACTCGGGCTCGAGGAGGGGATGATCAGCCCCCGGGCGCGTGCTTTCTTCCACCCAAATCAATGCTGCCAGTGCACTAGATAAGTCGAAAAATTACAAAACGGGGGAAACTGCGCCCCCGCGTTTTCGAACCGAGACCTGCCCCCCTGCGCGCGCCACCAAACCCGGGCCGGCCCAGCTGGCTAGCCCACTTTCTGATTTTTTTATTTTCGAAAATTGCATATAGCAATGCGTTTTTTCTTTTTTTTTGTATTTTTGAAAATTCCAAAAAATTTTAAAAATTTTTTTATTATTATTTTTCCCATTTCTGAAATCATTTTTCAAAATTAAAGTATTTTCTTTTTTATTTTTTTTTTTGAACATTTTTTATTTTTTATTTTAAAATTGGGAAAAATGGGGAAAAATTGGGAAAAAAATTTGAAAAATTAAATTATTATTGAGAATTGTTGTTTCCGGGGAAAAAATGGAGTGTTTACAGCTTCCCCTTTTTTGGGGTAAATTTTGAAAAATTTAACTACAAAGAAAAAAAAACGCCTTTTTTTGACCTTTTGCTTTAGGTTTTTGTGGGGAAAATCCCCCAAGAGCTGATAATCCTACGGTTTGAAGATGTTCCTAACGTTCAAGGTAATTTCCCTTTCCAAGAAGGTTTTTTGGACTAACTAATTGGAGACAGGCACATTTCAAGCATCGGTTGGAATGTATGAGAAATGATGATAGGAAGCGTCTTATCAACTTGAAAACCTTTGGGAAAATTTACTTGGGGGCCCCCTTAGAGCGGCTACCTGTCAACAGAAGGTCTTGTAGACACAATGTTTGGGAAGGGGTTTCCCAAAAAAGTACCCCAAGAGCGCTAACGGGGAATTTTTGGAAAGTGCCCCTCAGGGGCTGATCCCTTTTGACGGATTTGTTAAAAAGGTCCCCTATGGGCTGACCATGAGAACAGATTTTGGGGAAAGTGCCCCCTAGGGGCTAACAACCCTGTTTAAAAATTTGCCTCAAAAAGTGCCCCCATGGGCTGACCATGGGACAAAGTTTTTTTGGGAAAGTCCCCTAGGGGCTGACTAACCTGGATTGGCCCTGTCCAAAAATGCCCCCTAGGGGCTACCAGAAAAAAGTTTTGGGAAAGTCCCCCTATGGGCTAATAACCGGAATTAAATTTTTGCCTAAAAAATGCCCCTATGCTGACCATAGGCAAGATTTTAGGAAAAGTGCCCCCTATGGGCTGACTAACCGGGATTGGACTTGCTCAAAAAGGCCCCCTAGGGCTGCCCATGAAACAAGGTTTTAGGAAAAGTGCCCCCTAGGGGCTAACTAACCTGGAATGAATTTTCCTAAAAGTCCCCCCCTAGGGGTGCCCCATGAGGACAAAGTTTTTTTGGGAAAAGTGCCCCCTATGGGCTAACTAACCTGGAATTGATTTGCCTAAAAAAAGTCCCCCATGGGCTGCCATGAGGACAAAGATTTTGGAAAGTGCCCCCAAAGGGCTGACTAACCGGTTTGGACTTGTTAAAAAAAGTCCCCCCTGGGGGCTGCCCATGAAAAAAGGGTTTTAGGAAATCCCCCCCAGGGGAAACTCCGGGAAAATTGAATTTTGCCCAAAAAGGCCCCCTAGGGGCTGCCCAGAGGAAAAAGTTTTTGGGAAAGTCCCCCCCTGTGGGCTAACAACCTGGAATTAAATTTTCCCCAAAAAAGTGCCCCTATGGGCTGCCCATGAGGACAAAGTTTTTAGGAAAGTCCCCCTTGGCTGACTAACCTAAACTAAACTGTCTCAAAGATCCCCTTATGAGCTGCCCCTAGAACAGGCTTTTTCCGGGAAAGTGCCCATTTTGAGCTACTAACCCTTGGTTTAAATTTTTTGGGAAAGTCTCAAGGGGACTAACCTAAACAAATTTCTAAAAAGGGGTGCCCTAATAGGGCCCTGAGAACATTTTTTTTTTGGGGAAAGTGCCCATTTTGGCTGACTACCTTGGATTGATTTTTAGGAAATCCCCCAAAGAGTGAAACCAAAACTAGAATGTCTCAAAAGGTGCCCTTATCTGACCCTTGAAACGGGCTTTTTCGGAAATCCCCCTTTTGGGGCTGACTAACCCTTGGATTAAAAATGATGGCCCCAAAAGGGTGCCCCCCGGGGGGGCTAACCTTGAGAGATCAGGGAAGTCCCCTTTTTTTGGGCTGCTACCCTATTAGAAAATGATGGTTCAAAAGTCCCCCTGGGGCTAACCTTGAGAGATCTAGGGAATGCCCCCTTTTGGGCTGACTACCTATTATAAAAATGATGGTTCAAAGGGCCCCCCCCTTTGGGGGTGACCTTGAGGGGATCGGGGAAGTCCCCTTTTTTGGGTGACTACCCATTTAAATGAATGACTCAAAAGGTGCCCCATGTGGCAACCTTGAGAGATCTGGGAAGTGCCCCTTTTTGGCTGATTTCCCTTTAAAAATGAATGATTTCAAAGGGGGCCCCCATGTGGGCAAACCCTTGAGAGATCTGGGGGGAGTCCCCCTTTTTGGGTGACTACCCATTAGAAAATAAAGGGCCCAAAAAGGTCCCCTGTGGGACCTGAGAGACCCTGGGGAAGTCCCCCTTTTTTTGGGCTGACTCCCCTATTAGAAAAAGGGTTTCAAAAGGTCCCCCCCTTGGGGGTTCCCTTTGGGGGATCTGGGAAGTGCCCCTTTTGGGGCACTACCCTATTATAAAAAATGAGGTTAAAAAAGGTACCCCCTGTGGGCTACCTTGAGGGATCTGGGGAAGTGCCCCTTTTTTGGGGGCTGACTACCCTTTTATGAAAATGAATGACTAAAAAGGTGCCCCCTGGGGGCAAACCTTGAGAGTCTAGGAAGTGCCCCTTTTTGGGCTAACTACCCATTAGAAAATAAATGGCTCAAAAGGTCCCCCCCTGGGGGCTAACCTTGAGAGATCTGGGGAAGTCCCCCCTTTTGGGGCTGACTACCCTTTTAAAGGAAAAGAATATCCTAAGTAGAATCTTTTTAAATTTTTTTTTTCAAAAAATCAAATGCAAGATGACTTAAACCCTGAACAAGTGATAACTAAAATTTTTCTGCGAATTTTCAAGAAAAAATGGTCTTTAAAACCCAAAGGGATAATTGGAAAATATTAAAGTGTTCCTTTTTTATGAGCATTGTAACGAGTAAGAATCTGAAAGGCCCCTAAAATACAAAAAAAGGGAAAAGCATTCCCATCCCAAGAATCACTTACTCTTTTCCCTCATTTTTCTTAGGGGGGTTTTATTTTAATCTTAAAACAAAATGTTGTCTTAGCTTAATCAATCATCCTTGGGGGGTTTCTTTTATTTAAAGACTTATATTTTCTTTTTGGGGAACAGATTTAAGGTAAACATGCCAATATAAATTTTCTCATTCCATTTATAACGGGATATCTCTTTAAAAAAATTTGGGTTTAATTAGGAGGATTCCCTTACAATCTCTCTTTTTAGATGTCCCCTTTTGATTCTTTTCCAAAAAAAATTATGGTCTTTTTTTGTAAGTAATACGTTTTTAATCAACCCGTTAGGATTTTTTGATACTTGTAATGAAATTTTGGTTTTTTTGGTTTTTGGGTTTTTCAGAAATGTATTTAATTTTTTTATTTTGAAAAAATAGTCATTTCAACTTGGGTTTGTAAGTAATAAACTTGAGAAAAAGAAATAAAATAGTATTTCCCTAGCAATTTTTTGCTCAAGATAAGTTTTTTTCAATGATTTGGAAAAGTTTTTAAAAAAGGGAAATTTATCTTTGAACTACTCTCGTTTTGGCCCTGGTATTTTCAAGTGTTTTTGGGGCTTTTTATGGGTTTGCATTTTCTCGGGCTTCTCTCATTTCCTTCTTTTCCTTTTCTTTCTTTCTTTTCCCTTTCTTTTTTTTTTTTCATCATTTTTTCTTCATTCTTTCCCTTTTTTCTTTGTTTTTTTTTCTTCTTTTTTTTTGGGCCCAAGGGTGATCATTTCGTGGGGGTTCATGTGTATTTTTTTTTTTAGAATGTGGACTTCTTTTCATCTAAATTATCTATGGCTAAAATTTTAAATTTATTGCAACTGGGACAAGCACTATTGATTCTCTATTTTCCCAAATTATTCCATCATGGGTGGTTAGGGGTAGGGTTAAATTTTAAAAACTCTTGTTTGTCAAGGTGATTGTGTTTGGGGTAACAAAAATGAATCCAAAACATTATTTGATTTAACGTAAAAATTAAAGATGACCCCCTTTTAAAGGGAACGAGCCAAAACCTCACTTTAAATAACACTAAACTCTCAAGTGTTTAAGGGTTAGTGTTTGGGAGGGGTTTGCCTCTGTCACAAAAACCTTTTAAAAAAAGAACCTTCCTTTTTTTATCAAATTTGCCTATGTTCTTAAATTCTCTGGCGCCCCGGTACGTTGTCAATTTGAACAAGGATTTGGTCTTAAGTCCTAAGACTCAATATTTGGAAATCTTCTTTTTAAACCCCAGTGATAATGACCATAGCTACTTGAACGTGTGCCCCAAAAAAAAACTGTGTTTGGTTTATATGACTTTTGAAGAAAAGGGAAAATTCAATGCAGCTTTTAGGATTTGGGGGTGTTGGGACGTTTTTTCGTTTCAGGGTAAAACAAAATATGAGGAGGCCCCTTTTAAGTAATGGGGCTTTCGTTGGGTTTTAGAGGGGCTTTGGTTTTTAGAGCAAGTGATATGGCTTTTGGTTTAAACTAACCCTTTAGAAGCAAAATTTTTGGACCTTGAAAAAGATCTCTAATTTGTTTGTAACTTTCAAATTTTCTTTTACCCCTTTATTTTTTTTTGTTTTTAATTTTTAGTAAATATAAAAACCGATCCATACGGGGCTTTTCTTTGTTTTTATTTCTATGCAAAAACAATTGCCACACGGGTGCAAAAAAAAGGGTTGACAATGATTGACAAGTAATGTTGAAAACTTCACTTTTTTTAATTTTGAAAATTCTGGAGTTCAAAACAAAAAAAACGAATGAAAGATTACAGGGGGAAAACTATTTCTAGCTCTCTTAGTCTTTGTTGTGGGGGCTCAGGGTTCCCACTAGATGGCTTTAGTTCTTTGACCTTTCTGGATTTCTTAATTGTGCTTCAAAAACCTTTTTTTTTTGGGCAGATTCCTTGAAGCGTCCCCTTTCCGATGTCTTTTTTATAGCTGAGCTTCGAAGTATACTTCCATCTGGGCCCCCGACCTGCTCCATAATCTTGTTTTTGGATTGAAAATTATCTGGTTTTGGGTGGGGAACGTCTGGGAACCGGTATCTCTTTCCCCTGGTTAGCTGGGGATTAAAAATCTCTAGTTGCTCGGGGGTTTTTTCGCTTTGCCATCAGCTCGCCAGGTCCACATTCGGGGGTTTCGATTTGGCTTCCCAAAGTGCTTTGACCCTTCCCGCTAGCAAACTTTCGGCTCCAACATGTTTGGATCTTGAAAAAAGTGATGTTCGATGAAGGCCAAAACATGTCTTGGAGGTACCCAAATGGCGGATACAGTTTTGGGGGGATTCCGTGCATCCGGATCCCGATTAATGGCACTTTGGGAAAATTTCTGCAGGGTTTAAATGATTTTTTTGCGTAACTCCATGGGTTTTCCACAGAATACTTCGGGGGCCCAAGGCTTTTAAAAAGATCTACCCAACGTGGCTGGGAAAGTCGTCGGGGAACTTTACCTTTCTATACAAAATCCACAAGTTACCTGTTGGGCTAGGGTTTTTTTGACCATGTTCGCCCAAGCATTGAGATGGCTTACAAACCCTATTAGCAAAGGTTTATGATGGAGCGCAGGAGCCATGACCCTTCTTTTTGAGGAATTCAGGTTTCGGATCTGTTCAGCCGTAGAGTGGGGTGTAAGATCTTCCCTCAGGAATTGGGTCACCAGCTCTGGGGCCGGTAGTGAATAAGAAAGTTCCGGGGGGGAACAAAATGGTGGCAAAGGCCGTCAGATTTAAGCGTTCACCCTTCTCTGTTTAAGTCTTTGGGGGTTTCCCACAGGGTGGCTTTTTTGTCCCCCCTTTTCTTCCCCCGGGGAAAACCAGGCTTTTGATCATCCTGCTTGCAATACCCATTTAAGTTGCCAGGGGTTTATTGATGCTGTCTTTCGGATGCCTAGTAATGCTAAGGTACCGGGTGGCCCGCCTTAAGGGTTGGGGTGTAAATCTGATCAGTCATGCTGGGGCCTGTGAACTGGGTATATCCTCCAGGGGAGGGGTGATTCATGCGGGCGATGAAAAAAGCCGGGGCTCGATCTCCCAAACTGGGGATGGCCCAGCCATAGGCAAATTCCCTCTTCTTTCAGGAGAGGACGGGGGCCCTCTTTATTGGATGAAGGTTGTCCCTGGCTTTACAAGGTAAAAAAGTGGTCCCTACCAATTTTGGGTCCCAAAAGGGTTTTTACCCCAATTTCTTTGCGGGGGAGGCATCGACTCACTGCAGCCCTCTATTACAATAGGAAACAACCGTTAAACAAAACTATGAAACATTACAGGGAAATATCCGAACTCCAAAACAAAACAACAAACAATACATTGCTTCAATTGCAACCTTTTTTGATGTTTTGATGCAAAAGGTTGGTTTTAACTGGTTCCCGAGCCTTGGCCCCCGCATTTTTTTGAAGAAAGGATCTTAGGCCTATCGAAGCTAGGGGGGGGTGCCTATCGGTCCCCAACAGTGAATCAACTACTTCGCCCAAACCTACACAAGGCCCCCCGTCTTAGGTTTTTAGGACGGTCCGGGTTCGACCACATCTACTCACACAGATTTTCATGCAAACCCCCCCAATAAAGAAAAAATGAAAATCTAACTAAACCCTTTAAGGTTTCAACAGAGTAACAAAATGAAACCATTTCTTAAAGTAAAAATCAAGAATAGGTGGTAGCCTACTGGCATGGGGCCCAGGAGTCGCCCTCCTGTCGAGTCTAATTTTTTTTAAATTTTTGTTCCAATCCCATCTAAACAAAAAACCCTAACCACTAATCTAGATCCTCGACTTGAATTAGGGAAATTTTGTTTTATTTTTTGGGGTCGCCACCCAACTTTGTTGGGAAAAATTGAAATAAGACTAAAGGAGCGATTAGTCTTAATTTGGGTCTAGTCGCTTATTTCCCCTTCTCGTTTTTTGAGAAAGGGAAAAAGGGAAAAAAAGAGTTTCTAAGTCCGGAGGCTAACTTATTTTAAAAACCCTTTCGGTTACCCCAATTTTTTAAAAAGTTCTCTTTTTGAATGTGTTTCATTGTGTTTTTTATTTCTTTTTATTATTTGTTTTAAGGAAAAAGGGTTTTTTTATTTATTTTATGGGGTTACCCGAATGGTGCTACGTACCTGCTACTCAGGATCAAACAAGCGTAGTTCGCTTTTTTGAAAACCTTTTGATTTGTTGAAATTTTAATTTTTCAAACCTTTAGTTTTTAAATTTTAATATCTTTGGGATTTTTCTAAAAATTCTAACCCAAAATTTGAAATTTGATTTTTGAAAAAGATTTTGAGGGAAAAATCAATTTTGATTTATTTTTATGAAAAAGATTTTTTTAATGCTAAAACTTATTTTTTTTTTTTTTTTTTATTTTTTTTAATCTTTTATTAAATTTTTAGATTTTTTTGGTTTTTGTGGGTTTTTATATTTTTTTTAAAAATTTTTTGTGATTTTTATAATTTTTTTTATTTTTTGAAAATTTTATCCTAAATTTATTTTCACCTATTTTGAAATCTAAACTTTATTATTTCTTTCCCAATATTTTTATTTTTTTTTCTTTTTTTTTACTTTTTTTTTATTTCTATTTTCTATTTTCTACATTATTTAAAATTTTAGAAAAAAAAATTTCTAAATTTTCCATTTTTTTGAAAATATAAATAAATAAAAGGGTAACAAAATAAAATAAAAATAAACAAATTCAAAATAAACAAATAAACAAATAAAAAAATAAATAAATAATAAAAAATCTGGAAAATCCGACTTACCTGGATCCCGGCGGGGCGGGGTCGGTCGATGGGGCGGGCGGGTCGAATCGGGGGACCGGGGCGGTATTGGCTCTTCACGGGGTTCCGGCGGGCGTTTGCGGCGGGGGAAAGTCAATCCCCACTTTTTGAGGTTTCTAAATCCCCATGGGGGTGGCTCTACTCCAGAACTCTCCTTGCGGGGTCAACCCCCGATCGGCGGTCGCGAAAATTGGGGCCTCCGATTACGCTCTTTTCTCTCTCTCTCGCAATTTTGATCTGTGTTTTTGGGTTCTTTACCTCCTCCTCTATTTTAGGCGCTTGAAATCGAGGATAAGCCGGATTTCTTGATTGAAGCGATGGATTTTCGTTGAAAAACCCAAATCCGATCCTCCTATCCCCAAAGATTTGTTTCATTTTATTTTCCCAAATTAGATAGGTTTACTTATTTCTGTTTTAAGATTTGTTTGGGTTCTGCAAAAAAAATCGGATCAAAAAGGCAAAAAGAGTTTTTCTTCTCGCCCGGGGATCTCGGGCTCGAGGTAGGGGGGATCACCGCCCGGCCGTGCGTTTTTTCCCGCCAATCAGATCTCCACGTGCACAGATAATCAAAAAATTTCAAAACGCGGGAAAATGGTCCCCGGATTTTAAACCGAGCCCGACCCCTGCACGCACGCCTAGACACGGTCCGGGCCAGCGGAGCCCACTTTCCTGATTTTTTTATTTTCGCAATTGATAAATCAAAGCGATTTTTCTATTTTTTGTATTTTTGAAAATTCCAAAAATTTTTAAAAATTGTTTATTTTTTATTATTTCCATTTCTGAAATCATTTTTTTAAAAATTTAAGTATTTTCCTATTTATTTTTATTTTTTTAACATTTTTATTATTTTATGCTAAATTAGGAAAAATTGGGAAAAAAATTTGGGAAAAATTAAAAAAAAGTTTTATTGAGAAAATTTTTTATTCCCAGGGGAAAAATGGGGTGTTTACAGTAAGTAATGAAAACACCCATATCGTTTTCCCAAAAGCTAGGTCAACGTGGAGGTGATGTCCTTAACCCCGAAATGAAAAGAAAATTTGGGAAAAGCATGAACAAAGTTTAAAAAACTCAATCGACGAGCCGATGGAGATGTAAATCTAGGAAAAATAGAACCCAAAAAACCCCAAAATTGGGGCTAATTTTAGTGTTAAGCAAAAGCACGAGTAATCGAGTGTTACTAATATGCAGTTTTTACCTGTGTATGGGACATGCCGACTCGCATCAATATAGTTCACAAATTCCACATAAAGAGAAAAATAAAAAAAAGAAATTTAGAAGATTTAGGGCCCGACATCTTACTAAAAAATTAAAAAAGAAAAAAGCTACTAGAAGTGGATTCATTAGGTTCAATACCCGAATGGGTAGCAAAATAGTTCTTGTTCTAAAAAAAAATGGGAAAATGCGAGTGTGCAGACTTTTCGAGATTTAAATCAAACCCCCGCCAAAAAAAAAAACTTCCCCCTACCTCAATCGACGTCCTGGAGATAATAGCAGGGGCCTCTCTTCTCATTTTTTGGACGGTTTTTTCAGGAATAACAAATAAAAAAAGGTTGAAGAAGATAAAACTAAAACAACCTTTATCAAACATGGGGAACTTTCCGTTACAAAGTTATGCCCTTATGTTTGAAAAACGTCGGGGCAACGTATCAAAGAGTATGGTCGCAATACTTCATGATATGATACATCAAGAAGTTGAAGTATACATCGACGATATGATAGCCAAGTCTAAAGGAGAAGAAAGCCATGTGGTTATCCTAAGGAAATTGTTCAAGCGATTGAGAAAGTTTCAGCTCAAGTTAAATCCGAAAAAGTACACTTTTTGGGTCACAACAAGCAAGTTGTTTAGGATTTGTCATAAGCCGAAAAGGCATCAAAATCGACCCTAACAAAGTAAAGGCCATACTAGAACTGCCCTCTCCACGCACTATCAAAGAGGTGAGAAGTTTGGTGGGAAGGTTGAATTACATAGTCCTGTTTCATCTCATAGCTCACAGATAAATGCTACTCACTATTCTGTCTGCTAAAAAGAATGCCGCAGTAGAATGGGACGATGAATGCGAAGAAGCATTCAGAACGATCAAAGGCTATCTCATAAATCTCCCAGTCTTGATAGTTCCAAATCAAGGAAAGCCCTTATTCTTATACCTCACGATACTCCTTGAGTCCATGGGTTGCATGTTGGGACAGAAAGATGAAGAGGGGAGAGAATGTTCCATATATTATCTAAAAAGAAATTCACATACGGGGAACAGAGGTATTTTGAAATAGAGATGACTTGTTGTGCTCTGATTTAGGTCATGCACCGATTGAGGCAGTACACCTTTTACTATCCCATTGAGTTACTAACAAGACATGATCCTTTAAATACTTGGAAGAGAAGCCCGTTTTGTTAGGGAGAATCTCTAAAATGACAAATGCTCTTATCAGAATTTGATATCACAAATATAAATCAAAATTCAATAAAAAGGCAATCTTTAGTTTGATCAGTTAGCAGAATACCCAATTAAGAGAGATCCCCAAGGATCACAAGCCCAATTCCCTGATGAAAAACATATTAACAGCGGAGGGCGAACCAACAGAAGACTGTGGGACAGAACAAAGCCCTAAATAGAAGATGTTCTTTGACGGAGCTGCTAATGTATTCGGTTGTGGGATTGGGGCAGTACTAATATCACCAGAAGGAACACAATTCCCCTCAGCAACGAAACTCACATTTCCATATACTAATAATATTGCGGAATATGAAGTGTGCATCATTGGCCTCAAAATAGCTTGCCACATGAAAATCCGTAAATTAGAAGTATACGAAGATTCTTTACTCATCATATTACAAACAAAAGGGGAATACAAAACTAAAGACCCCAAATTGGGATCATTCCATCAACATTTGACAGAGCTGATAAAAAAATTTGAAGCAGTCACCTTCCAAATACATCCCGAGAACTCAAAATTAGTTTACAGATGCCCTCACCACATTAGTATCTATGATTCAGATAACTGGGAGAGTCGAATCCAACCACTGAAAATAGAAAATTGAAAATCGAAAAAAAAAGCACAAGATGATAAGCCTTAATATTACGATATTAAAACTTTCCTCCGAGAAGGTAAATACCCTGGAATGACTAGCAAAATGACCAATGAACACTCAAAAGGTTAGCGAGTCATTTTAGTTAATGAGCCCATGCTCTATGGGAAAATCACTCAATACCACCTTGCTAAGATGTGTTTGATAAAAGAAAAAAAGCATGTGAGCTGATGAAAGAAGTGCAAGAAAGGGGCATATGGACCTCCATGAACGGTTACATGTTGGCCCAAAAAATCTGAGAATGGGCTACTATTAGTTAACCATGGAATCAGATTGTATCAAATATATCAAGCACTGCCACTTGTGTCAAGTTTATGCAAACCGAATAAATGCCCCGCTTAAAGAACTTCATTCCCTTGACTGCACCATGGCCCCTTCTCCATGTGGGGGATCGACTCATTAGCCCAATCAATCCAAAAGCGTCCAATGGTCACAATTCAAACTGGTAGCCATTGATTACTTCACTAAGTAGGTAGAAGCTTCGCATATGCTAGTGTCACAAAAGGGGTAATAGTTCGATTCCTGAAGAGGGACATAATAGCTCAATATAGATTCATGACTCAATTATCACCGAAAAATGGTCCCAAACCTCAACAACAAGTCGATGACATATTTGTGTCAACAGTTCCATATAAGCCACAAAAATTCAACTCCTTATCAACCCAAATGAATGGGGCAATGGAAGCAGACAACAAAAACATCAAAAGAATTATCGAGAAAATGACAATCACTTACAAAGATTAGCACGGATGTTACCATCGCCCTCATGGCTTACAAAACCTCAATTTGAACATCTACTGGAGTTACCCCATATTCTCTGGTATATGGTACTGAAGCAATTCAAACCAATTGAAGTCGAAATACCATCCTTAAGGATCCTATCAGAAGTACAGTTAGATTAATCGAACTGGGTAAAGAAGAGGCTTGATCAGTTGAATTTGATCGATGAAAAAGACTCGCTGCGTTATGTCATGGCCAATGCTATCAACAAAGAATAGCCCGAGCATTTAATAAGAAAAAAAAACCTCGATGTTTCAAAGAAGGAGATCCAGTGCTAAAGAAAGTTTCTCTCGAACGCTCAAGATTCGAAAGGAAAGTTCACCCCAAATTATGAGGGCTTGTATGTCATAAAAAAGGTATTGTCGGAGGGGCTTTGATATTAACTCAAAGGATGGTCTGGAATTGAGAGACCCCCTCAATATAGAACTGTTAAGATGTACTATCCCTAGCAAGGAAAATTTAGATTTTGCCAATGTTTATGAATGCCAATATTCAGTACATATTTCGGCGAGTTTAGTTTTCATTTCTTTTACAAGAAAAGTTAATGTCTCTAAATAATCAAAACATTACAACCAATTCTCATTAAAAACAAACGTCCATATACACACATTACCCATTACCTCACAATGAATAATGAATATTGAAATGATAATAAATCCCCAATAAATTTGTAATATAATTCTACTTATTGTTGAGCAATTTAAAACCTGTTGCATTAATAAGATAACACTACAATCACAAGAGCCTGCCCACAAGAAGGAAAATAAATAAAGACCCTTCAACCCTGTTTGAAGTAAGAGCAAGCAAAAAAGGAGCAAACCGGCCCTGAAAGTTAGTTGTTTGGTTGCTATCCACGATAAATCGTAAGATTTTAGAGTAAATAACCATCATTCATCATGAATCACATATCCTAAGATAAGCAGTTTTTAAAAGACATCCATTATTAATCTTTAAACAGTTCATTAGAAGCGTTGTCAGAAGTGCCAGGTAAAGTCAGCCCATTACAAGGCACTTTTCTATATACAATAACCTAAAGTTAGCCCACAGTGGGGCACTTTCCCTAGTTTAACTAACCTAAAGTTAACCCACAATGGGGCACTTCGTGGTTATACTTTCCCTTTAAAATTAGGTCCACAAAAGGGCACTTTCCTAGACAAACCTCTCTCAAGGGTTAGCCCATAAAGGCACCTTCCTAGACATCTCTTCTTCAAGGTTGCAAATCTAAGGAGACACTTCCCGTTTTCGGTTAGTCAGACCCCAAGGGGCACTTTCCTAAGATATCCTCTCTTATAGTTACAATCCAAAGAGACGCTTCCTGAATCTATCAATTAGTTAGCTCATATGAGCACTTTTCTAGATAATCATCGATTAGTTAGCCCATAATGAGCACTTTTTTAGATAATTAACTGATTAGTCAGCTCATAGGAGTACTTTTCTAAGATAATCTAACAAAATTTGTTTGCCATAAAAGCACTTATCCAGATTATCCCCTTTAAGGGTTTTTAGTCCTATAAGACACTTCCTGATATTGATTAGTCAACTCATTTAGAGCAACTCTTCGAAGGCATTTCCCCCAAACAGTCATTAGTCCTAGCCAGGCGCTTCTATTATCAGTGGCCAACTCATAGGACGTTTCCTCAAACAATCTCTCCTTTACGATCGCTAGTCCATAGGACGCTTCCTGTTATCAGTTATTCTACTCACAATAACACACTCCCACATAATCCTTGAGATGTTTCTTAACGTTGATTAGTTAGCCCACAGAGCCACTTTTCTAGATGAAACATTACTTTAGGTTGTTAGGTTATTTAAGATCATTCCCCAAGCAGAAATTTAAACATCACAAAGCATTCGTGGGGTTATTAGCTCATGGAGCATTTTCCTACTAGAACCAAGTTTTTAAAATAACTAACCAATTAAAGTGTTATCCATTTAATCTGTAGGCCAAAAGGGCGTTTTTTTTATCTTTATAGTTTTTGTTTTCCAAACTTTACCATAAAAAGAGCAGCTGTAACACCCAAATTTTTTCCCTTTAAAAATTAATAAAAGGTCAATTTTTTATTTTTCTTTTAACTTAGCAAAAATAAAGGAAAAACATTTAAAAATAAAATAAAATAAATAGGGGAAAATAACCAATTTTAAAAAAATAGTAGAAAAAATAAAAAAAAAATTAAATTTTT
>JBBMOL010003056.1:0-18762 GCA_037954665.1 Laguncularia racemosa | reverse complement strand
TATCTCCTTATGTGAGTCACGTTGTTGTTGTTGTTGTTTTTTTAGAATAGGTTGCTTGCATTGAGTTATTTAAAACCAATTACCTTTGCTATTAGTGTACAACATAGTTATATTTTTAGCTATTTTACCATCTTTACTTTTTTAAGCTTTTCAAATATTATTAGTATTTGCAGTCAAACTAGTTCATAGAAAGTTATAACATGATATGTAAGTGTAAGTTTCTAGGCAACTCACCTACGCATTATCGTTTAATAAATATAACTCATTATATTCAATATAATTTCCTAAAATAAGTAATATACTAAGCTAGAATCCATGAAATGATAATGGTTGTACTATCTTGTTAATTACTTTGTTCATTTTAGATTCCATTCAAATTTCAATCAATCAATCCTTAAAAGGGCATAACTTTCTTCTTTTATGTCCAATTATTAAGAATTAACTATAGTTTCAATCATTAAGAAAGTACTTCCATCCTAGATTGCAAATTTTAGATTTCAAATTATGAGAAATCAATTTTGGTAAAAAATAAATGAAAAGAAGAAAAAAGGGAAACACCATACTTTCTTTATGTGGCTAGCAATTTGAGACCTAACTCGTAAAATCTAGATATGACATAATGTGATACAAATAGGCTTGTATATAAAAAAAAATCAACATGAGACATAAATAAGTCAAATCCATTTTGACAAGACAAATTTTGTGTTTAGATTCATGTTTGGCTCTTAGACCAATTTACGAACTTGTTCATTAAACATGTCTTATAAATAGGTTATAGATTCGACATTGAAGCTATTTAATATTAACAATATATATATTTTTTTATTTTGTTTTTTTTTTATTCTTAGTCACTACTGATTTCATCACTTAGATTTTATGGTCCTTTTACGTCGCATTAATAACATGTCCTATCTCACTCTCTTCCTTTTGGTTTTTCTATCTCTCTTTAGTATCTTTTTTTTTTTCTTGGATAAATTCAATTTTTTTTTTTGGAATAAAATTCTCTTTCTCATTTTTTGGTTATTTGGAAGGCATTAGGTCATTATACCTTAAGAATCGTATTTGATAATATTGGGAATAATGATAAAGGCAAGCCAATCTCTTTTTCTCCCTTTCTTCAGTGACAATCTGTTAAGATTTTAATACATCATCAGTACTTCTTGTGTTTTTAAATATTTGTTGAGAGTTAGGTTTGACTAGTTATAATTCTTGTAATGAAGGTTTTAGAGTTTGATTGGTGGAATTTTGTATTGATAAAAATCATAGTAGATTTTCATTTAATTGCTTGAGTTGAAGAATGCAAATGATAGAAGTTTTTCATTTAATTTTTGAAACATAATATTACATAGTCTTCAATTTGTCTTACATTATTTTTAGTAATAATGCTAATCATCTTGTGCATGTTCCAAGCAAATCTAACTTTTTCTTTGCTTACTTTGCTTGATAAAGTATCTATATGGAGAAAATGATAGGAACGAGAAGTTTGACATATCTTAGAATTATTTTCATATTTATTGTTGGAAAAATTCTTAAGAAATTAGAATATAAAGAAATTACGATTAAATTAGGCTATATATTTTCAAGAATCAAAGTATGATAAAGGTACAATACTTTAATAGGTCATGTCTTCTATTGTCATTTGAAGTTACCGGTGATAAGGTAGGCTTCAACAAAGAACTTTCCATATCAAAATACCAAATGATGACAATGAGGAAAAGACCGTTAGAGTTTAAATAATATTTTAAAATACATTGTCCTTTTTGCTTTATATATATAAGTATTTTATAAACTTATTTATAATTTATTTAATTGATAAATAGGTCAAACTTGGATACAAGATACAATTATTGAATGGGTTGGATCACAGGTTTAAGACTTTATACACAATTAATAAATTGGTTGTGTAATGGGTTAAGGTTTTTTATATACAAACCTATTTAGATACTATTACAAAACACGACATAGTAATATGAATTATCGGCTCCACTCTTTTATATATCAGTAAATCTTGTTTAATATAACTTTTTTCCTATTCACATATTTTTGGTTTTTTGTAGAGTTGGGCCATTTTGGAATTTGCATGCAATGAAGCCAACTAATTCTACTAATTCAAAATTGTGATACATACCAATATTTAAACACTAGCTTGACTTTCATTTACTTGAGGAATAATGAAAATCCTCTAGCAAGGATCTATAAGCTTCAGTCAAAAATAGAAAAATATGTTATCACACAAATTTTTGCTAAATTTTATGCTTCATATAGAACCTCAAGACATTAAGACACTATTTTGCTAAATTTATCTCCCTTAGCTCAATTTTAACTAACTAAGCAAAATGGAAAGAAACTGAGTTCGAGATTAGTATGAAATTTAGTAATTCAACTAACTTTAATTCTATTGATCAATCATGGAAAAAAATCTAAAGTACCATTTGGTTGTCATACTTTTATGGTATAGTATTAGACAAATTTATTAGTCCATTGTTTGGTTTGCATATTGACTAAAGTTATTGGACAAAAGAATTTTAATGTATTGGATTAAAATTATAAAATTTGTACTATATATTTAGTAATACAAAAATCTATTTCACAGTACAAAATAAATATATATTTGAAATTTCTAAAATAACTTTATACTTTCTACGAAGATCCAAAACTATAATATTGAGCTTTTTTCTAATTAATAATATGAATATTTTTTTTTAATTTCATTAATTTTTTTATCATAAAAATTTGTATTTATTACTATATAGACCAAACATAATATAAAAAAGTCGTATGGTTTAGCTTCTATTATATTATCATGTTCTATTAACTCAATGCTGCTTAATAATTTATCTTACCTTTCTAAAATTCTAATCATGATGAACTCCTAGTCATCGTCTTAAGGTGCCTAAAAACTTAGCCTTATAGGGTATACTTACGGTATGCTAAGACTTTTTCTAGAGTATATTTCTTACTTTGCTTGTAGTTCTTTTTTGAGAAATCTAATAAAATAATATTAATTTTGAAAAATAATTGTGAGATAAGGTATCTAGGAAATTTATTCACAAAATAAGTGGTGAAGTCACAGACTCGAATTCCTGCCTTCAATACAATTTGTACTGAAAGTACAAACTGTGTATTTGCCTTCAAGCAACTATTCTCAATAATTGTTTCTTGCAAATATCCCCACCATTAAATAATTTCGTCCAACTTCCCCCACTATCCAATAATTTCTTCTATTTATTACCTTTCACTTGTAAACCTACAAAAATTATTACAAAGTGACACCAACTTACACAGTATCAACATGTGAACATCTCCATGGCTATACACAAGAGAAATTATTTCATCAACAATAGCAAATATAAATCCACAAACAGAGCTACAATTCCTCCAACTCTATGTCTCCTTTCTCCAACTCTCTTTCTCCTTTTTTGCTTTCATTTTTACACAGGTTTCGCAAATGGAAGAAGAAAAGCTTGTACATCTATAAGGAGTCTAGGAGTATCAACAAAAGATCATTTCAATTTTTTTTTAGCAAAAAAAGCTTAATTAGGTTATATTTCAATACGTTTTTTCATAAAAAATTTAATTTGTTCCTTATTATATTACTTTTTGTCAATCCATAAAACATCAGTTGTAATTCTTAGTAGTCTTTTGTTTTTAATAAAATACCAGTAATTTTTGTTAGTTTGCAGTATGGTAGACATGATTTATGTGAATATTGTTGTACGTAACATGTGAAAAAGATCAACATTATGTGCACTAAAAATTTTATATTATTTTTTAGTGTAAATTTTTGGTTTAGTATTTAAATCATTTTTAAAAAATTTTATAATTAAAAAATGTCAATTTTTTTTTAAAAAAATACATGTTAATGAAAATGTTAATATTTAATTTAATTAATTGAAAAAAATTTTAAGTATGAATTCAATAATTTAAATTTTTTTCAATTTTAAAATTTCGTTATTTTTGAACAAAATTATGATTTTTTTATTTCTAAAAAAAATTAAGAAATTTTCAATTTATTAATTTTTCATGAATTATTCTTTCTGCTATTCACATGTAAACTTGTAATTTTTCTTTCACAATTTTTTTTTGAAAAGTTTTAAAATTAATTTTTTTTTCATGCGAAGAAAATGATCATTATTGTGCATTGTGAAGGTTAAAATTAAACAATCAATATTAGCTATTTTTGTATATTAGCTAATTATTTATCTATGTTGCGATTAAACAATGCTAACATCTTTTGTTTTCATTGTGTAGATTAAATAGAGCTTAGACCCTTTGATTGATCAGTTTTGATATAGTAGGAAGGACATTGATTATAGGCTGTCTGGGATAGAGAGGTAAATGACGTGTAACTTGTGAAATTGATCACTTTATGTTCCATTGCCAATAGTACAACATTTCATTTCTTTACTATTAAGACTAATCATGGCACGTCGTGCGACGTTGTAAGTTATCACTTTGGCACGCTGAGAACATTATCTCATTAAATCCGTAGATGGAGCCATATTGCAGTTGGTGGGATTCTAAGGTGTGAGCCACTTGCCCTTCATATAACTAGATTAGCATATGATAACTGCCTTGGTTGAGTGGTGGATGCTAAAGATGCATACGTTCCACATGCTAACTATAGAGAGTACTATTATTCTATAAGATGTTGAGGTCATGCAATCACATGGAGTAGTTCATTGGATTGAATTGCCACATGCTAGAGATTTCTTGGGATAAGGCCAGGGTCAGGTAAAGAGGGGGGGGGGGGGGGGGGGGGGGGGGGGGTGGGGGTTTGGTTAGGTCCTGCCAAACCATGCAGATGGAGAAACAAGTTGCACATCATACGTGTGCGCATATCTTATAGTCGTTTGGAGGGTTTATCTTTGCTAATAAATTTAGCTCCTTTGTATATAACATGTTTTTGCCATCGTTAAAGCACTTCGATGTGATAGGCACGTATAATTGGGGGTTCGCATGTTTAGCTTAGCCGTATTGCCATCTTTGTGTTGCATCTATTGCATCAGCTTATAAGATTGGAGGGGCAGTGATACTCTTACAGGTTTGGGTATAGGATAGATTCTTCCACATATCACCTGTTAGCTAACACAGACTTATTATAGAGGTTGGAGCTCCCTTAGCCATACAATGGAGTACAATCCTTGACACTTAATATCAATCAACTCATGTTGTTGCTGCTTTTCGGGATGCTCTCAATAAACAAAATGATGAGCAGGTACTTCTTCAATTGTTTTTTTAGTTTTCCATTTCATCATATACATCATTAACCTTGAATCTTACTTACTACCCTTTAGGTTAAGTGGAGCTATACGTAGGTAATTTGATTCACATCCTACTATCCTTCTATAGAGCAGGCAAATACATTTGAGTTGCTTAGATACCACTCATATGTTTCCATATAGTCGAGTGACATTTCCCAAACCGTGTTGCTAGGTAGTTTGGGTATTGCCAATATATTCCATAGGATGTGAACACATAAGCAAAGCTCTATCAGATCAACCAGCATGGGAGGGTTGATATGGATTGACTAATATAGCATGCACCGTACATAGCCTTATAGGATGAGCATCTAGCTCGATTGATACATATAGAGGACCCTCATGGCAAGTGGTAAGGATACATGAGGTGGTGTAGATCTATCAGCCGTTGATATATAGGAGGCACAAGAGCAGTTTTTAGACATCTGGTAAGTACAACATCAACACTAGCTAGGTGATTCATTGTGTATTTGATATTAATTCAATTTACAGTCCGTTGTAATATGCAGGTTGATACATTATAGAAAATCCACTTATCCTTAGATCATGTTATGGTTAATCACAGGGGGTAACGTTGTACCCACAAGCTCACCGGGATCAAGGTGTGGAGGTTGAGGTAGAGATGTAACCTATAGACATTTGGTAACAGCAACAGCTGATTCTTACACATCATAGGACCACAAGACGTAGGCGATCTCGAAACTGGGCTAAGGCATGGGAATATCTAGTATAAGACCAACAACTCTCATCGAATGTCGATAAGATGGACGATAGGTCAGTTTCAATGCCTAGCACATATGTTACACTACATCGTCATTCAATTAGTGGTCCTTTCCTTATACTTACTGCTTTGTAGAAGAGATGCACCAGTAAGCAACCAATGTATCAAGGTGAATTTTTACAGTATGCTACAAATTAGAGTCTAGTGTCATCCCGTGACTTCGATGATGCACTCCAACACTATCTAACATAGGAGTCACAGGCTTCTCTTACTATTTGAAATTTATAAATTTATTAACATTGTTTAATAAATTATTTTTTTTCTATTTTTATATCTACGTTTTAACATTTTTTAACAATTGTTTCTAAGATTTTTATAATTCTTTTTACAAATTTTATTTATAATTTTCTTTCAATGGTTTTTTATATTTTTTTAGTGATAATTTTTCTCAAATTAATTTTTTTTAAAAATAAATTAAAAATTCACATAAGAATAAAAAAAATAAATTTTATAAATTTAGAAATTATAAATGTTGATTTAAAATTTATAAAAAAAAAATGTATCAAAATACAAATTTTATTGAAAGTGCAGACCAAAGAAAATTTCGCCTCAACTAAATATCCATTTTGGATTTGTATTTTTATCACCTATTTTATGAATAACGTTTTTAAATATCTTATTTTATAATTATTTTTTAAAATTAATATTATTTTAATGAATTCCTTCCTCTTTCTATTTTAGGATTTTCTACCTATATGATTCTTTTGTTTTCCACTCTTCCTTTTCTTCTTTGCTACTCTCTCATAACCTTGTCCCACTATGTTCGCAGAAAGGGAATCAGTGCTATATATGTTTTAGGGGTTCGAGGGAATCCTCATCTCTCAAGCTTGGTTTTAGAATTGAGAAAAGACTCAAATAGCACCATACGATCTCCTTTTATCATACTCTAATGAAGTTTTAAATTTTGGTTTCAGGTCCCGGAGTGGATAAGGATAGATATATATTGCCACTATTTCAATAACAAAAGCTATTATTATATTTGTACCACATGGAGCTCGCGGTGCCCCATCAGTGCCATTGAATGCTCTATAAAAGTCTTATATCCCACGACACCTAATATCTACAAAAGGACATGATTGAATCTTATAAATATCACTGCTTCAAGCAAGCAAATCTTAAAATAATTATTTTAATTATTATGATTGCTTATAATGGTAAGAGTTGTCACTGTGGTTTCTTTCGACCATGGAGATATGACGGAATCTGCAAGCAGCAAAATGGCTAGTTGAAATTGAAAATGTCATTTACTTGGAAGATAATGGTTATACTCTGAACCGAAAACTATTTAATGTACGGATGTGACAGTCTTAGCTGGATGCTAACAATTCAAAGGGCTAAGTCCTATCAATACGTGGAAAATTGCTAGGATACACCAACTAGCAATTATTGGACAAAGTTAATTAAACCTTGTTATCCTTGGAAAGAGATTTTCTTTTTCTTTTTTTTTCTCTCCCCCACTCTTTTGAAATCTTATGTTTCCTAATCTATTGATCGAGGAAAAGGGATAGATCTGATTATATACAGTTTTTATTGATGTATGACATAAAAGGATGAGGTTTATCCATATGTTTTATTTTCCATACTTAACACTATTTTTTTTATGTGTTAAATAATTAATGGAAGTTGCTCTAAAAAATAAATACGATTGGATTTACCCATGTGCATCTCTTAAAATGGAAAAGAACCTCATTTTGAAAACTCAAGAATATATCCATTTTTGCTTGGAAAATTTTAATATCTATTAAAAAGAGAATAAAGTCTTTGAACAATAAAGTAATGTGAAGGTTGCCATTAATTAGCATTTAAACAATTGAAATAGATAATTTTTTTTTTCACACACAATCACATACATACACATATACAATATATGTATATATATATATCTACTATTATTAAAAAATAGGCTTAGTTCGTTTTCAACTTGATATTGTTTAGTTTTATTTTTTTTATTAATTATTATCTCTTTCCTTAGGTTTTTTTTCCCCACTATTTTAGGTAACCAGAACTAGCCCGGGGAAAGGAAGAGCTAAGTCGGTTCCCTTGACCTAGAGATTCATGGGCGGGGTCGGGCGAATAATTTTTTTAATCTCCGTTTTTAATTACATATTTTTAAAGATTATTTGATATTTATTCGTATGTATTTTTTAAGTTGGTTTGATTTTTTTCTTAAATTTATAAATATTGAAATTTAATTTACAATTTCTTGAGACAATATACGATGTTTCGGAATTAATTGGTAGCAATTTCTCAAAAGAGCCGAACCAATTTCTTAAAAGGATCGATTCAAGAGCCTTAATTGGCTAGGCCGGTTCGAGCCGGTTCACAAGCTTGAATTGGCCCTCTCCTATGTCTAGACCAACCTATTTCATTTGTAAATAACTCTTTTTCCTCCACTTTTCCTATTATTTCAAGTTTTTCTCCTATTTTTTCCACTATTTCATATATTAGTATAGCAATAATTTTTTGTATATTTTATGCACATGCTTGTGAATTCACATCTACTAATATATATAATAAAAAATTCCGAACATTGAGGAGGGTGGATTTTTGTGGCTATCCTCCTTAACTTCGAAAGTTTTCTCAATTACAATTAAAAATTTGAAAAATAAATTTATTAGTATTAATATACCATATAATAAAATGAGTGATGGGTGAATACTAATAATTTTTAAATATATAAGTGATAATAGGTATTTTTTTTTAAAATTATAATTTATATTTTTTATTAAAATTTTATTAATATTTATATATCACTAATTAATCTATATAACGTATTAAAAATTTATTAGTATAATTGAATAAGTGGCTGCTAACATTAGAAATTTAAGATTTTTGTCAACAAGATTATTGGTTTTTGTAGTTTGGCTATTTATGAAAGTCTAAATTAGCAAACTCGCTCATTGTGGATGACAATCTTAGTTCCACCATTGTTTATGGAGAATGGGCAGAGTGTAACACAAACAGGGACAATTCAAGCCTACGATGTGAAGAACTCCTCGAAGCCTCGACTTATTGTAGGCACCCGAGTGGGGTGTCAATCCGTTAAGAATAACATTATTAATGGGAAACTATAAGTTAAACAATTACGTAAGAATATTTAATTGAATGGGTACGGATAATCCGTGTTGCAAAAATCCTTATTTGCTATTAAAAGAAAAAAAAAAGATTTTATGATCTTTAATATTGATTAAATATTAAAAATAAATAAATATACAAAAAGATAAAAAAAAGAAATATTTTGCTTAATTTCCTAACAACCCCCCTGAATCATCTCAACATTTATGAACCTAATTAAATTACAGATCGTTGTTTATATTCTGATTGGAATGGAATGATGGAGCCATAGTCTGAAAACAATCGGTGCAGACATCATGCATGTTGGTGTCTTCAGAAAGTTCGAAAAGAAAATCTCCAGCAGATACATAATCCATACTTAAGTTCCTTTTCCCTTTTGCATTGACTTTTATAAATCATATATATGTATATCTGCATCAGGTCAATCCAATAATATTCGTACTTTTATTCTCAACCTACTAATGAGATTCATGTTCGGTTGAAGGAAATATAAATTTTACAGGTAAGGAAAACAAAACGTTACCCACGACAAATATTTATATAAAAAGTCCACGTCTCCCAATCGCGCACGGTAACAGCTCTGGACATTACCATTACTTGAGGCATATGAGAAATGAAAATATATCCATAGCATCCTGTGTATGTCGAGGGCAAAAGAGCAAAATTGAAAGATTAAAGACAGAGAGAGAAGGCTCTGAAGTGTCACACTTGCATGGTATCCAAATCATGACAATCTGGCATCAGTACTATAAAGAAAAAAAGGACTTCATCCTTGGTATCTTAAATCTCATCCACTACTTATCAAAGCATTTAATTACAGCTGCACATCATTAGGCAACCCATAGCAAAAAAGGGTGAGGAAGCTAGGTAGTTTTCTAAATCACTCTGCTCTTTTCCTAACCCGACCTAATCAAAAGTCAGAAATCTAAATGAGGGTAGTATCCTTAATATGGTATCTAGAACCTGAAATATGAATAATCATAAAGGATTGTAAGCAAAATCATGGCTCACTGAGAACAAAGAAATTTATTTTGATCAAGAAACTCATACTCATATTTGCCAAATGGATTATTTTAGTAGTTTCAATGTCTAAGCTATTGTTTATCGCTATCTTTAGTGATGCATTGAATTAATATTACATAGAAAGGAAAGAAGAGTTTTGGCTTTCCTTCTTGCACCAACATAATGTTTTATAGGGAGGAGGGAATAAATTATAAAGAAAAGATTAAATAGGTATTATTCATTATGTGTATATACAAATAATGGGTAAATATCAACATAATTTGAACACGTGATAATATCTATGGCATTTTTTTTCTTCTTTTAACTACTCATTATTACTATCATGTACATAAACTTTATTGATATTTATCTATAATGTAAAACTTTTCTCTATCATATATGTTGTTAAATACTTTTCTCCAGTTTAGATATATATATATATATATATATATCTTTTCTTATACTAAACTAAACTCTATACTTAGATTAGAAATTCTTCCAAGCCTATATTGATTTGTCTTGATTATTCACACTGCACTGCAGACAGAACCAAGATGTTGTATAAGTGTTAATAAAGTATAAAGTAATTCAATTGAGGTGACAAGATGCTGCATTTAGACAGAACGCTAGCTGCTAATTACCATGGACAATTAGACACGCTATATACTATTTAAGGTTTTATATCATTCAATATCTACAGAAGGGTATGATCGAGTCTTATAAATATCATTGGACTAATGAAACTGAAAAGAAGAAAATACAGAAAACCAACTTCTAATTGAACAAGCAAGCCTGAATGAGAATATAGATCTAAGCAGACGAGAAATATTATGCAAATATTACAAATGGCAGAAATAATTATGTAAGAATCGCGATATGGACTGTCATTAAGAATAGTCGATCATGTGTGTGCATCGACGAAATGAAAATATAGATCGAAGTAAACTTGTCCCAAAAGTCAGAATGAAGAGAATCTAAGAGGATAAGAATAATTATTTTTTTAGATTTTTGCTACTTGCATAGAAATTGAGTATTAAATATGGATGCTGTTGGTGGGTGTCTTGAATATTTGTAAAGGGTCCTGTAAAACACTATTCATATTTTTAATATTAATAGCATGTTTTACGGAAAAAAGAATAAATAAGTACCCTACCTGTCACCATTTATTTTAAGTATTATCACTGCCTCATAATGGTAGGAGTTGGCATTGAGGGTTTTTTTTTTAACTATAATTATAACTTGAAGAGGAGAAAATGAACCTAATCGATTTCAAGATGATCAATGTCCATACCATTTGACTACAAGACCATTGACTATTAACTTTCTTTAAATAGGATTAAAAGATAGATGATCAGTAAATGGAAAAATGGATGTATGAAAATGTCATTTACTTGGAAGACAATGATTCCTCTGAACAGATAGTTTTGAATGCTGGTATCAACCTGTTAGCAGTAATTCTAAAAATTTTCGACTGTTGCAGAATCCTTATTTAGCGTTAAAAAAAAAAAAATCATTTTACGATTTTTAATATTAGTTGTATATTTCAAAAAAAAAAAATGAAAAAGAAAAAAGTACGAAGAGATGGAAAAAATATTTTATTTAACGTCCTAATTAAGCCCCCCTAAGTTATCGCTTAACAATTTTGTGTACCTAATTAAATTACAAAACATTGTTTATATTCTAATTGGAATAAAATGATGGGGCTATAGTCAGAAAACAATCAGCGCAGACATCATACATGTTGGTTTCTTCAAAAGTTCGGAAACAAAATATCTTTGATAGATACATAATCCATACTAAACACCTTTTCCCCATATATATATATATATATATATATATATATTGGATCAATGCTATAATATGTTAAGTAATAAATATAAATAATTCACATCGTATTTATAAGTTAAAATTTTTAGATTAAATGATTATAATGTTAGTTAGAATATACTAGCAAGATAGGAGGTTTTGATTTTGGATCCTTATATTGTTAGTCTACCTCCATATAATTAAATCATTCACTTGTTGGGCCTTAATTAAGATCTAGCTTGCAATTAATGGAGAGTGTTAAGTGATAAATATAATAATTCATATATATTTACAAGTTTAATATCTTAGAATAGATAATTATAGTGTTAATTATAACATAATATTTATGCTTTTATTCTTAGGTAAGGAGAAGAACACGTCGCCTATGACATATTCATATAAAAAGTCCACTACTCGCATTGCTTGATATATTGCATGTTTCCATTGAAAATATATGTAAAGACTTGTAAATTTTCTCATATGCCATCGTGATAACAGCTCTTAACATGACTTAATATAAGATATATTCATAATATCACGAATATGTCGAGGATAAAAAGGAAAAATTGACTGAATTAAAAAGGAAAAGAAGGAACAAACAAAAAGAGGGGGTCAATTTGGCCTAATCCATCCTATTTTACTAAGTCAAGAGATACTATGTAATCCCATAATATACCATGTAATCTACATTATTGGTCTTATACAGAAGTATAGGGAATGCAGGGAATTACAAGCATAAAGATGAAGTTTTTTCTCTTTGGAATGGGGTTCCATTCAATGTTTTCTCCAACAACATATTATCATGTATTTTAAAAGAAAAAAGAAAAAAGAAATCAAAAGATAAGATACATCTTAAATATTCTTTATATATGATAAGGTTATAATTAGCATAGATAAGAAGGAGAAGACTATTTCAGAACGGAGAAACTTGGTTCCAAACTTAATGGTTTGTAACAAACTTTTCCTTAGAGCATACAATCATCATCAAATGACTTTGAATTTCTTTTACTTTTTGGCAAACACACATCGCGTAGTGTCTCCCTCCAATTTATTTGCGTACCCGTGATTTCAAGAGATGAAAATCTTTTATATCATTTTAAAAGGTTGAATGCAATAATATGGAAAAAAAGCACATGAAAATTTAGGTTTTCGTAATCAACTATTTTGGAGCATCGAGAGGTTTGATAATCGTGCATGACGAGACGCTTGGACAAGTTTGTACTTAGTAAAAGTGACATTGCTGGCATGATGAAAACCCGAAGGCAGGTCACATATAATAACAAAACTGCAAAACTGGCAAAGGCCAAAACAAAGGCTGGTCATATATAATAACAAAACTGCAAAAGGCCATAACTACGACGAGACACGAGATTTTGTTGTTCTCAGCATTTGGCATTCAATATTGATTAGTAGAACTAGAATAAATTTAAAGTCTTCCTAGAAACCGACAATTATTAAAGATGTAGTACCGCAAAATAGGATAGGTCGCTAAACTCCTTCACTCATCATCCAAGTTTTACTTAATGAAAGATGCGTTTTAACTGGTGATCATTCACTGATTCATATTCTCTTCCTTATTTTGAGACGAAAATAACACGCTATTAAGTATGCTTTCACCTTTAATTAAAATGAAGTAATCACTTTTTTCTCATACTCATCCTCTCATCATCTCAACATTATGCATGTCTCTCAAACACACTCAATATAAGAAACAATTTGATATACCGAAAAGATCGCAGATTAGAAAACTGCCGAGGCCCCAAGATACACCCTGATCAACCATCGACCCGATCCAATAGAGCACAACCTAATCGCTTGTCAAATGGCCGATAGCCATTGGGTTGCCCTTTCAGCGGGTTAACTGACATTATTTGTACAACACTCTATTTTTGCCCTTCGACCATTTCTCATGAAGTCACTCTTCAAATCCGAGTGTCTCCTATAAATTCAAAACTTTATATTGATATATTTATAAAGAATGTAAATAACTACTAAAGTAATAAATTGAATATGCATCATAACACGTGCATATATGACGTACGCTTGTATATCTGGATCACAAACAAAGCAGACGACGACTTTTACATATTTGGATTAAGGAAATGGAATTGGAAGAAAATGCGTACAAGAGAATTATATATTCCGTGTAAATGCCATCTTTACCGCTATATATAACCCCAACCCACCCCACTCAAGATCTCCAAATCGGTAGTGATACAGAGATCGCATTATTATTCAGTTAGATTTTCATATTTCCATTTTGATCTCCCAACATGGTGAAAATGATAAAAGTATCATTATTACTTTCTTGTCCGACGTTATTATGCATGTTTTTTACGACATCGGTTTCATCGATCACTCCGAAGGGTTATGACGCGATCTACAACTTCGGTGACTCTCTCAGCGATACCGGGAACTTGCTCCTCGAAGGTGCATCGAGATATCCCATGATCGGAAATTTCCCATATGGAGAGACATACTTCAATAGTCCAACAGGTCGTTTTTGCGACGGTCGTCTCATGATTGATTTCATAGGTAAATCTCGTGCATATTCTCTCTCTTATGGCCCCTGAAAACTTAAGTAACGTTCAAGTTTTACTTTCTTGATATGCATTATATGTATTTCTCAAAATTTTCACACAATTTAATTAAATGACTAAGCCTATGTTCTATGGGCGTTTATGCTACGGATATTGTCTTTCCAATCATGTGGAATCTCCCTTTTTTTTTATTCTGTTCTGTACAAATGCAATTCTTTGCAATTTGCAAACTGAAAGTTGGTCGTCATTTTTATTGATAGTAATACTCGATAAATCACGTGATCTTGATTTAATTATTTTGCAGCAAAAGCCTTCGGGTTGCCATTTATCCCCCCGTATGAAAAGATACGAGGTGGTCCACCCTCGACAAATGGAGTCAACTTCGCAGTTGGTGGTGCCACAGCATTGGATGCAAGCTTATTCCAGAACATTCCTTTTTTGTTGACAAATAATTCCTTGGATGTCCAGTTGGGTTGGTTCAAGGAATACAAATCGTCTCTTTGCACCACAAAACAAGGTGCCCTATATTATCAATTACATGCTTATTTCATTTAATACGTGTGAAAAAAAAAAAAAATTGGATGTCCATTGTTTGGAAGGAAGAAAAAATAGAAAGGAAGGAAATTTGCCATCTTTTTTGTAAACTATTATTATATAGTAATTATAGATTTTCAAATTTTTGAAAACCAAATTTTCATTCATTTCATTCTCTTCACTTTCCTTTATATGCCAAACAATGCAGAAAAGAGTAATTTTTTCCTCATGGTCTTTCCTCCTACTTATTTGCTTTTATTTTCATTCCTCTACAATCCTTTTCTTATCCAAAGAATGCTAAGAAGTGTCCAGAGCATCCTTTAATAGTAACATTTTAAAAATGTTTAGGACTTAATATATTTAAAGAAAATAGTGAAATTCAGAAGCCAAGGACCGATTCATTCGTTATTTAATGTAGCAGATTGCATATTTGAACTGACAATACCTCTTTATGCAGTTTTATTTCTCAAAGTATACATTTTGCTTTGTGAAGGATTAATAAGCTTCTTTCGCTTTGTTTATTTGCAGAATGTGAAAGATATTTCAAGAAGTCAGTGTTCTTCATGGGGGAGATTGGAGGGAACGATTTTAATTATCCATTCTTCTTGGGTGCAACCATCGAGCAGCTTACACCTTTAGTGCCTCTAGTAGTTCAAGCAATTACCAATGCTACAACTGTACGTTATAAACTCCCCAATAGCATTCCCCCTCCCTTCTCTACTCTAATGATATTAGTTAAAATGTGGTAATGAATACATAAAAGAAAACTTACCTTAGAAAAAACATAATATGGATAACATGTTAAATTTGAAGCTACATCCAAGATGCAGATCGTTTAAATTCACCTTTTTTTTTCTCTTTAAAATAAAAAAAAGATTTAGTAGTACTAATTTATCACAAATAATGTACTCCTTAAGATGTTGTTGTGTATGATAACTGGTTTGAGATTATAGAAAAAGGATGATGTTATAATGATGTCGTTAGAAGTTATTTAATTAAAAAATGTAGACAATTTCAATTATTAATTTGTAAATTTAAGAAAATTTAAAGAAAGTAAATTTAGAGGATTTATTTTGTCATATGCAAATTACTTAACTCTCATTAAAATTACAAGCATATTGGATTCTTTAAAATGAATAAATGACAAGCTTATATAGTTGAAGTTTAGAAGTACTATGGAAGTTTTACTTAGGTTAAGCTAGGGTCCCCTTAGCTTTATAACAAAGTGGAGCTCATAGGTGGCCAACTCTAAGGGGTGGAATGAAGGGTGCTATAAGTTCTTGTTGTCTCCCTAAACTTTAAAATTTTTGTAAAATCATCCACTAAAAATTGGGAAAAAATTCAGAATATATACTTTTCTAAATCATCCTATATCAAATCTTAGGTATACTACTAATCATCAAACCTTCATGAGTTTTGAGAGCACAAGACATTGAGTTGAGGAGCCACTTGATGCAACTATATATAGTCTTTCATTTATTCGAGCTAGTGACTTCATTGGTTTCTCATATAACACTTGCTATCTAAAACACATGTTGTAGATATTGATAGAAGAAGGTGCTACAAATATTATGGTTCCAGGGAATTTGCCCTTTGGTTGTGCAGCATTGTACTTAACAGTATTTCAGAGCCCAAACGAGACAGATTATGATCCACAAACTGGGTGCTTGAAGGCACATAATGCTTTTTCTAGGTATTATAATAAGAATCTCATACAAGCCCTTCAAACACTAAGAGAGAAGTATCCTTGTGCAAAGATCATCCATGCTGATTACTATGGTGCTGCCATGCAATTCTATCTCAAACCCTTAAAATATGGTGAGCAACTTTAAAAGAATACTTATTATTGTTTTTCATGGTGCATATAAAACTATAAAAATGAAAAATAAATCGCAATTGAGGTTTGAAAAAAAATTATATCAACTAGCTATCATTTGATTTTTGAAAACTTATATTAGCTTGAACTATCATATAAAAAGGATAAGTTATTCATGTGATCCCTGTAAAATTTTAAATTATATGAAATTTCTAACTTTCCAAAACTATACATTTACTCCATTTAAGAGGTATGGGACATGCTTGTAGCATAGAACCTAAAAAAGTTTAAAAGATAGTGTTAGATGAGATGTTACTTTAGATTAAGCATGATTCTTTATTCTATATAATTGATTTTGGATTTTATTTTAGATTCACCCTAAAAAATAATAGCTTAGTAGGATCCATATCACTTATTAGGAAAGGATGTAATAAATGTACAATTTCAACAATTGAGGTGCCTATATTATTTTAAGAGTTCTCTAAACGTTTTTAGAAGCAATTAGGTTATTATAATTCCTCTTTCTCACTTTCATGTTTGGACCTATATATGTATATGTATATATATATATATTGTTGCATGAATGCATATGGACATAATACCATGCTTATTGATAATAAAATTTCCCTTGATATTATATTTTTAAAATATTAAGGTAGCTCTTAAAATGTGTGTATCATGTATGTTTAGAAGCTTATTATAATTCCTCTTTCTTACTTCCATGTTTGGACCTAGATCTTGGGTAACTAGGATTAATTTATACTCTCTCTATATATATATATATTGTAGCATGAATGCATATGAACATTTTACCATGTCTATTGATGAAATTTTTTCCCTTGATATTATATTGTTAAAATATCAAGGTAGCTCTTAAAATGTATGTATCATTTAGTTTCTTATATATATTATTAACTGACCTAATAGGCACATGATGCTCATCTAGGATTCACAGGTTCGACTTTGAAAGCCTGTTGTGGAGGCAGCGGACCTTACAACTTTAATTTCTCTACACTATGCGGTGTACCAGGCTATAATCTATGCCCAGATCCATCAACTTTTGCAAATTGGGATGGAATTCACTGGACAGAAGCTGCTTATAAAATCATTGCTAATGGCTTGCTTTTCGGAGGCTATACCTCTCCTCCTCTCATTCCCTTTCACCCTTGATCATTCGCCAATATTTGACGTCTATTGTTTTAATATTGTGTTAAATTTGATATCATGACTCATCCCCTTTTTGGGTTATGAGCTAGTTAACACAATTGTCTTAATTGTCTCGCTTGCTTTTGCTTGGTATATCTACTTTCTTGCTTTACCTCAATGTGAATAACTATGTTCAAGTTATTTGTTTGGGAGATGTCTCAAACAGTATTAAATTGACATTATGCAAATATATTTTATGAAATTTATCATTATATGGTCTTGACAACCGATTACTTTGTCACTTTCTTAATTTCAAAAAGGTGCTGGGACATAATAGTATAAATATTCATATTATTATTTGATTTATAGCTTTGGTCCATGCAATATAACGAGATTGTGAAATAACAATACAATCACTATTAGTACTGAGGAGTAATTATATGTTATACAAAAATACTGATAAATAGATAGCAAACCATATTTTATATGTTCACCTAGGAATAGTGGACCAAACTAATTTATGATTTTTTAATATTTATTAAATAATTTACAAAAATATTAAAAATATATAAAAGGATAATTTTTTTTCATTTAACATTTTAATGGATGACTTATACTCGCTAAGACTTTATTTACTCATTTATTTATTTTTAAAATATTGTCGTTGCTTATGATGGTAAAAGTTGACAGTGAGGTTTCGCTCAAAGATGGTAAAATGATAGCATGAAAATGCCATTTTATTGGAAGACGATGATTTCTCTAAACAGATAACATTTATATATTAATGTGGCAGCCTAATGG
>JBBMOL010003055.1:0-18762 GCA_037954665.1 Laguncularia racemosa | reverse complement strand
ATTGGCATCCTTAAACAGAGTAGCCTAGAAGAATCCTAATTCTAAAACCTTGTGAGTGGTTCTATTAGAATAATGATGACCTCCTGTTGGCCCAATGTGATAATGGCTAAGTATTTGCTAATCTTCCATGTGGGAAACACATCTTTTAATAATCTAGTCTGCACAAATTCTAAAAAGATAGGGGTCCTCCTAAAAATAGTAAGTCTAATCGACAAAGAATTTCTTCTTTTGCTAACCTAAAAGCTCTTTGGGGAGAATGTGAGCAACCAAATAATTAGTTATATCTATAAACCATGGAGATTCAAGTTCACTTACCTAAGTGGCAGCATACAAGCATTCCTTGGGAAATGCATCATTAATCTCCATTCCCTCCAGGTTTTCTAAGTTTGGGTTATCAAGTCTAGATAAATGATCTACTGCTAGATTCTCAACACCTTTCTTGTCTTTGATCTCGATATAAAATTCTTGAAGTGGTAGGATCCATCAGATGAGTCATGGTTTAGTATCTGATTTACTCAATAAGTATCTTAAAGTAGAATGGTCAATATAAACAGTAAATTTAAATAAAATCAAATAAGGACAAAATTTATCAAATGCAACAAATGACAATTGACTATTCTTTTTCAATTGTTGTATAATTTTCCTATGCATCTGTGAGGGTTTTACTGGCATAGGAAATAGGTTAGAAATGTATATCTCTTCTTTATCTAAACACAACCCCAACCGCAAAATCACTAGCATCACACATTAACTCAAAAGAGAGATTTCAATTAGGGGAAACCATGATAGGGGCATTAGTTAATTTATTCTTAAGAGTGTTAAATGCATCAATGAACTCTTGTGAGAACATAAATGGCACATCATTCTCTAATAGCCTAGTCAAAGGACTAACGATTTTAGAAAAATCTTTAATGAATCTCCTATAAAACCTCGCATGTCCTAAGAAACTTCTAACGGCCTTAATTAGAGTTGGGGTGGTAAATTGGCAATTATTTCAATCTTTACAGTTTCCACTTCAATCCCCCTAGCAGAAACCTTCTGCCTCCAAACGATTCCCTCTTGCACCATAAATGGCACTTTTCTTAATTTAAAACTAAATTGGTTTCTTCACATCTTGAAATACTCATCTACACTTCTGCTTTCTTGCCTCAGAGTTTGCAACTTGTTATGCAATTCACGATAATAATACGCAGGCACAAATTGCTTCTTCATCACTCTTTTCATCTCTTCCCAAGACTCAATAGGTGGCTCGCCACTCCTTCTTTTATTCAACATTAGTTGATCCCACCACACTATAGCATAATCCGAAAACTCAATGGCAACAAGTTTTACCTTCTTTCTCCTACTATAGTTGTGACAATCAAACACCATCTCCACCTTTTTCCCCCACTCTAAATACGCCTTGGGATCATTTTTCCCTTGGAAAGGAGGAATCTTCATCTTTATGCTACTCAATTGATCATCCTCTCTATTCCTATCTCCTCTATCTTCCCAATCCCTAGTTCCTCTATTCCGACCACTATAACCTCTATAACTCCCAACAGAAGGCTCATCAAAGTCATCATCCGACATCTCATCTCCACCCCTCGGTACTCTCCTAGAACGACTCTCCCTCTTACGCCCTTGGAATATGTTTGTGGATTGCTCTAGTCTTTGCTCTACCGTCTCATGAATTTGTTCCATTCCTTCTTGGAACATCCTCTTCATTTCTCCCCTCAACGCCTCAATTACTAACCTAGCATCAAACCTTCCCCTCTCACCTTCAGGAGAATATTGGCTCGACATAGTTCCTGCAGAAAATATTAGTACTAACACAAATATATATATAATTAAACTTCACGATACACTCCCTTACGTGTTTCGCTCAAATGATGATATCACACAGTCACTCGTGTATGCTCACAAATAATGATGATATCAACTCACCAATTTCCTCTTCTCAATTCTCTTGGAACTAACTCGAACTACACCAATTTCCTTCCGAAGAATTCAAAACAACTCTAGGGTTCGTAAATTTTCCTCTATTTTTCTATCCGAATTTTTTTTTTCTGGGTTGTTGCTCTTGATCACGTTTTTCTTTTCTTTTCTTTTCTCTTCCTTTTTTTTTGTCGTGATTTTTACTCTCTTTTTTTTACAATCAACTAACAATGGATATGAACGATTGGAGTTAGGGTTTTTGATATTACCTTCCTCAACCGAACTTGATGTTTTGACAAACTTAAGCTCTGATACCAAACTGATACGAACCACGCCAACCCGTAACGAAACCAAATACCAATACGTACGGAAATTCATTGCCTAAGACGCCCAAACACCTAAAGTGGAAACTGCGACCCGTTATCTATAAGTGAGACAAGAACCTTGGTATAAAGTGAAGACGCCACAATCAGGATGAAAGACCGATTGATAAGTCGGGATGAAAGCCACGGAAATCAATCTGATAAGTTCGGTTTAGTTCATGAAGAACCAAAAGAGGAGCCTCTCAAATATGTTTAATGTTCAAAGATGTCTAATCTAAGTTGTTCTAAACCCTAGGAGCTTTTATACTAGGGTTACAATTCGTGTAAAAACAAGTCCAAAACGACGTAATTTAGTTAAGTGACATAAAAACATGAAACAGAACAAGCTGGCCGACAAAGGATACATGGCCGTGTACACGACCGTGTACTTTGGCCGTGTACTTTTCTGTGCAACTTCTAGCAACATACACGCTCGTGTACTTTGGCCATGTATCTTTCTGTGCAATCTTGAGCATCCTACACGGTCGTGCCTTGAAAGTACACGCCCTCTTCATCCCATGTCTAGTATAACTTGTACAAAAGCAAGGGTCTTCCCATGGTTGTTCCAATCCGTTCCAACTTCATGATTGCTCCAATCCTTTCCGGCTTCATGGACAACCTTTATCAACCCATTAAGTGCTTCCTTGAATCGTATTGCTCGATTTATTGTGATCGGTCCAGGCGGCACTTCAAGAGGATCCACATTTCTTCTTCCGGCTTGGCTCTCATCCCGGATCTCATCATTTTATTTCTAATCTATCTCCAAATTAAAGGAAATAACCACTGGTAATTTAGAGTCCTTCTCTAAAAAGGCATACTTTAAATAATCAGGTAATTGTTTTAGCTCTATCACTAATGGTTCTTCAATGGAGGGTTTCAATCGTACTCTCTTTCCCCTATCAATTTACTCAAATTCCTTTCTCCTTTGCATGAACTCATTAGCTTCCAATTAAGTCAAAGCTTTTGTGTGCACAGGGTGATCTATTGGACTCACTTCACCTTGCACTATACATAGCTCCAAAGGAGCTTCATAAAGTATATCCTACATACAACTCACAATAGATAGATCAATACTATCAAGAAAATAACATGTATTATCTTGATTAAAAGATTGCTTCAAAGTATCCGGAACCTTAAATACCAACTCTTCATCACCGACTCTTAAAATGAGCTTGCCATTGCTTACATCAATGATAGCTCTAGCAGTAACTAAAAATGGCCGACCTAGGATCAAAGGGACCTCTATATCCTCATCCATATCTAAAATGACAAAATCAATAGGAAAAATAAAGGTTCCAACCTTAACCAATACATCCTCAATAATACCACTAGGGTACTTTACTAACCTATCATCTAGTTGTAAGCTCATACATGTTAGCATAGGATCTCCTAGTCCTAATCTTTTAAATAGTTTATTAGGCATCAACTTTATACTTGCTCCTAAGGCAACTAAAGCTTTTTCTATGGACAAATTACCAATCAAATAGGGTATAGTGAAACTCCCTAGATCTTTCAGCTTTTTCAATAACTTATTTTATAGGATCACTGAGCATTGCTTGCTAAGTGTCACCATGGATAACTCTTCTAACTTCCATTTGTTTGACAACATATCTTTTAAAAATTTAGCATATTTGGGCATCTATGACAAAGCCTTTACAAAATGTAAGTTAATAAGAAGTTGTTTGAAGAGTTTTAAAAACTTATCGAAATGCTCATCAAAGTGATCCTTCTTTAAGCAAGCAAGGTAAGGTATGGGTGGCTTGAACTCCTAGACTTCCTTAAGTGGTTTACTTTGCTTCTCAATTGTTGTGCTCCCCTTTTTTACCTTATCCTTTTTTGTTAAATTGTCAACCTACAACTCCTTTCAACTCTTAAGGGTCACTGCCTTAACATGTTCTTTAGGGTTTGTTTCCGTATTCCCAAACAATGTTCTCGGTTTTCTTTCTAACATCATTTTTACAAGCTGGCCTACTTAGTTTTCTAGGTTGTGGATAGAGGCTTCTTGATTCCTAATAGACATCTCTATGCTCTGAAATCAAGCTTCAGATATCTAAACAAATTTAGCCAAAAGTTCTTCTAGACCTGGTTTCTTTTCTTGAAGTGGAGGTTACTGGAATCCATGTAGGGGTGGGTTAGGGTTAATTCTTTGTTTACTTTGACCTTAATTGCTCCAAGAGAACTTAGGATGGCTTCTCCACCTAAGGTTATAGGTATTGCTATAGGGATTATTTTAGGACCTAGAGAGGTTTCTCCTGTAATCCATTCGCTCCAATTGATCTTGTTTCATAAATCCTCTTGCAATAATATCACCTTACATCATCTATAACTGTTAAGGTTCAACTGAGAGCCCGTCTCTTTTTTTACTAAGAGTGTGAACTTTAGCTGCTAATGCTATCACCACTTCTACGTCATATATCTTTGTAGCATTATAACTTACCCTAATATTTTCCTATTAGTAATTATTTATAGCCATTTCCACTATTAAGCTTTAGGCTTGCTCAAGTGTTTTGGTATTCAATGTGCCTCCAGCTATAACATCAATCATCTACCTTATCAATAAATTGAGACCATTATAGAACATTTGGATTTACATTCAAAGTGGGAGACCATGATGCAAACATCTTCTCAACAAGTCTTTAAAGCACTCCCATGTATCATATAATGTCTTATATTTAATCTGAGCATAAGTAGAGATATTTTTTCTAAGTTTTGCAGTTTTGGAAAATGGGAAATACCTTTATAAAATTTTCTCAACCATTTTACCCCATTTAGTGATTGATCCTCGTGGAAGAGGATTTAACCACTGCTTCACCCTATCTCCTAAGGAAAATGGAAACAATCTTAGGTGTATAACATCATCACTAACCCCATTAATTTTAAAGGTGTCACATATTTCTAGAAAACAAAAAATGTGAGCATGAAAGTCCTCACCTTATAGGCCATCAAATTGAATGAATTGTGATGTGGACATCAAAGGCCAGAATCATACACGGCCAAAAACACGGCTATGTATCCGATCAGGATATCCTACAGAAGCGTACATGGCCTCCATACACGACCAGGGGCACAACCGTGTATTCAGTCAAGAATTCCTACAGAAGCATACACGGCTAGAGGCACAGCCGTGTATTAGGTCAAGAAGTCCCACAGACGCATACACGGTTGGGAGGCACGGCCATGTACGCGACAAAGAATAGACGTGTATCATAATATTTATTTCCTTTTCTGTGTATTTTTATAGGGTAGTATATATACCAATGTTAGATTATTTTTAGGGGGTTACATTTTTAATCATACTTTGAAACACATTTCGAGAGAGGATTTTCTTCCTTTGTGGGTTGTGCACAACCCCAGTTTGTGTGTGTGTGCGAGAGTCATTCGTTGAGTGATTCTTTTGTTTCTCTACGCTAACTCGCTGCGGCAGTTGGTATCAGAGCAAGGCAATTTCCTACGGAGATGTCGGCTAACGATGGTGTTGACGGTGGTCGTATTCTTGACAGTGTTCGGGGTACGGAAGTCCTACGTTATGGGCAACCAATACGAAGGGCGGTAGAGGAGACCATGGGTCAGAAAATCTGGCAAGAGGAAAAGCGTCATGAGGCCTTGATCTATCGATCCAATACCAATAGCATCAGGTAGGTTTATTAGAGACAACCGGAAGGTGATCCAATGAACAGTTCTGTTACTTATGATACGGATGATGGGGATGAGATTTTTGAAGATCTGGCTAGGAGAAGAGGCCACGGTAGCATAAGACGATACAACAGATGTAATTACAGGTATAAAGATGAAATCTTTTCTCAATTTAAATATGTTGTATCCGAGTTCGATGGTACTGGGAGTTTGAACGAATTTTGGGTTTGGGTTGAGGATGTTGAAAGATTCTTTGACCATATGAGGATTTCTGAGGGAATGAAGATAGAGTTAGTGGAGAAGCGTTTGTGGGGTGATGCGTTGTATTGGTGGGAACGACTTCGGGCAGTAAGAAGCCTTGAGGGTAAAGATCTAGTGAGGACTTGGTTTATGATGCAATACTTGCTATAATGAAAGTTCTTTCCCCTTGATTACGAGCAAATCCTTCCTCAGGAAATTCCACAAGCACCTAAGCCAGTAAACTTAATTCCTAAGGTGTTTAAGGAGGAGATGGTTGAACAAGAGGAAAACTCAACCCTTAGCGATCATAGTACTTTGATTGATGATGGTGGGGGTAGTGGTAAAGCAGTTGAAGCCTCCAAAAATTGTGTTGGTGAGGAAGCTATTGTGGAGGAGCCTTTGTTGAATGACGAGCAGGTGATGACAATTACTGAAGAGGTGAAGACTGGAGATACTCTGAGCAAATCCATTGCACCAACGAAGGAGGTCAAGGAGGTAGAGTTTAATGCTTTGCCCAAAAACTTATATTTCAACCTAGAGGAAGTGCTAGAGGTAACAAGTGCAAGTGTTCTATTGCTTCCTATCAACATAGAAGTTGATGTAGTGCGAATCACGACCAAGCGACGAGATAAATGGGATAAATCAAGACGATTCAAAGAGAGGGAACGACATGGAAAGCATATTCACAAGAAGAGAAGAGAACTCGGGTCGAGTTCTTTGCAAGTGGGAGAGAATGATGCGGACATCAAAGTCCAGAATCATACAAGGCCGCATACACAACCAGAAACACGGCCGTGTATCCGATTAGGATATCCCACAGAAGCGTACATGGCCTCCATACACGGCCAGGGGCACGACCGTGTATTCGGTCAGGAATTCCCACAAAAGCATACACGACCTCTATACACGGCCAGAAGCACGACCGTGTATTCGATCAGGAAGTCCCACAGACGCATACACGGTTGGGAGGCACAGCCGTATACGCGACAAAGAATAGACATGTATCATAATATTTATTTCCTTTTCTGTGTATTTTTATAGGGTAGTATATATACCAATGTTAGATTATTTTTAGGGGGTTACATTTTTAATCATACTTTGAAACACATTTCGAGAGAGGATTTTCTTCCTTTGCGGGTTGTGCGCAACCCCAGTTTGTGTGTGTGTGCAAGAGTCATTCGTTGAGTGATTCTTTTGTTTCTCTACGTTAACTCACTGCGTCAAATTGCTACACCATTTGGATAATGTTCAATTTGATCTTAAAATTATTCACAGCAATAGCTGGCCTAGCAATACTTGAGTCAGTTTTAGTAAGTTTAGGTCTTGCATAATTGAACATAGTCCTAACTGCATTCTGGTTCCCATTATTTGCCATATCTACTAGTTTGTTTTCTTCTTCTGTCTTAACTTTTGGAGGAGATCCTAGATTTAACTCATCCACTATTTGTTTAACGCCCTTCTTTAAGCCTTTAATGGTTCTCTCAATTTTAGGGTCTATTTCTAGAAGGTCCATTAAACTACTCCTAATCATACACTGCAAAAGAAGGCTTTTGAGTTAGTTACCCAGAAGAGTAGCAAATGAGATGAAAAGGAAAGGGAAAAAATTTTAAAAATAATAATTAGATTAATAAAGTATTGAGCATTCCTAATATTGTAGTCTACAGTAGTGGCATGAAAAACTTGATATTATAAAGCAAGCGCACCTATTGATTAATGCAATAGAGTGGATTAATTACAAATGTCATCCCATAAAGACTACAGTTACTAATACTACCTAGGACTCTATTATCTAATCATCAAATTAAGATTAATTAATTAACTAAGAAGTTTTAACTACTTAACTAATAATGTTCAAAATAATGAAAAAACATATGTATTAAAGAATTTGAATTAATATTGCAAGAACACGCATTTAGATTTAGTTTCCCCCTAAAATCATATATAACTTATTAGAGATAATTCCAATTGCCTATTTATTTTCTTAACTATAGGAATTCGGTAATTAAATTAATATCTTTCTCAAGATTATTAAATCTTAACCCTCGGTTAATTAACCAAGATCTCTCTCTAATTAAAACCCCTAAAATTTGATTATGACTACAATTACTAATATTAACTAGGACTTTCTTATCTAATCGTCAAATTAAGATTAATTAATTAACTAAGAAGTTTTAACTACTTAACTAATAATGTTCAAAATAATGGAAAAACAGATGTATTAAAGAATTTGAATTAACATTGCAAGAACACGTATCTAAATTTAGTTTCCCCTTAAAATCATATATAACTTATTAGAGATAATTCCAATTTTGTCTTTATTTTCTTAACTATAGGAATTCCATAATTAAATTAATATCTTTCTCAAGATTATTAAATCCTAACCTTAAGTTAATTAACCAAGGTCTCTCTCTAATTAAAACCCCTAAAATTTCATTATTGATCTTTGAATTCCTTAATTAGATTTGACCCTCATTCAAAATATTTATGTCATCTTATCTCTAGGATTGCATGCAACTCTTTTCAATTATGCTAGATCTAGTTATATAGGTAGTTTCTCAATCTACTTGCATAATATCAATAATTAAAATTAATACTCTAGAAATACCAATTTCATACAATGAATAACATGCATAATTGAATCAAGAATATAAAGAATCCATTGAATAATAACTAAAATAAAATTACATAATAATTCTAGGGTTCCATAAATCTAGATACTAGAAGAAATTAAACTAACATTATGAGATAAAATCTGACAATAAAATCAAAATAACTCATAATGGAAAGAAAAACCCTTTTATAAATTTGTTCATGCACATTTAAAGTGTACAATTTGATCTTCAATGTTCTCTAGCTCCAAGGAGTTCCTTTCTATTCGCCTGCTCAAAAACCTCCCTCTTTTTTGTTTGTCAAAAATCTCTCTCCAAAAATTCTTCTAGGTTTTATGTCAAGCTATTCATAATGCACAACTGTTGAACTCAATATGACCCTTTAACACGATCATGTTCAAGTTGTGTTTAACTTAAATCTTCGAACTTATCTAAATCTAGTGAAGATATGACCAACACGACCCCAACACAATCATGTTGACAGGTCGTGTTGTACTAATTCAAAATGGCTATGTTGTTTAGTCATGTTTGGCTTCAATTGCTCCAACAATTACATGACTACTAGCATAGTCGTGTTGTTTTCTCATGTATCTTTCTGATTCTTCTCCAAAATCAACATGACTATTTTAAATGACTGTATTGATCTTCAAACACACATAATTTCTTCATTTTAACTTTGAATCAAGTGAAACTTCACTCATTTTCTTCATTTATTGATTAAAGAATATATTAAAGCCCTAAAATTAAAATATTACTCAATTAGTTAGCATACTTCTTTAAAATTCATATAATTTCATTGAATTTGTCATAAAATCTTATTCACAAATGTATTCTATTAATCATTTATCAACCTTCTATCTTAACTTTCATTTATCACAAAATTAATAATAATACATTCTATTTTGTAGAGAGAAACAACAATAGAATTTAAAATCATTAAATTCAATAAATGAAATTTACAACAAAATTTACTTGAATAAAGACTAAAATCGTGAGTTGAATTTTTGAAACTATAATTTCCCAACAAAAAATTGTATTTTGTAGATGTGTTTTTTGAGATAAATTTGAGAGAAAGGGAAGAAATCATGTGTTTGCTCTACTAGAAAATGATGTTCTATGTCAGTGCGAGGGTTTATTTAGGGCTTGACTAAATCGCAAGTTGGAACTGCAATTTGACGAAAAACGCAATGTTTCATTTAAAGGTAAATTGCAATGCCAACTTACAATTTGCTCTCGACTAAAATCACAAGTTGGACATGTAATTTCTTAATTTGGAAAAATCACTACGATTTTGCCACAGTATTACACAAATTAGTTTCTTTCAATCCTTTTTTTATGAGTTAGTTTGCCTAGGAATGACAAACTCGCACATATCCTATGCTTTCGCTTGGGTTTTAAATAATTTTTTTAATTTTTTATATATTTTAAATTTTAATTTTTAAAATTTTTAATCTCAATTTTAATTTTAACTTGTTGATCATTATCATATTTTATTTCCCCTTTTAACTTTACGGTTTATTGTACAAACTCCCAAGTCCCACTCTCTGCCTCTCTCCGAACTCCCGGTCTCACACTTGACACTCCCCAGACAAAGTGCAAACCAAGCGGCCTTCGTTAGTCATAACAATCGAGCACACAGTCATGCATTTGGTGTTGTGTTTCATTCCCGAAAGAATCACCACAAGCGGCCGATCGTTTAGGTCGGACGCTACTTTTGAAGCCATTGCAAGAGCGAGAGAAGAGAACGTAAGGAACATCTCACTGTATAATTACCCATCTTTCTCCAGCACTTTCTCTACTCTGTTCGCTCACCTATTCCACTCTCGCCTCAACCTTGCTTGCCTCATCTTGCCTTTCTCTTCCGTCGATCCTTTCCGGTCTCTCTCTCTCTCTCTCTCTCTCTCTCTAGAGTTGTTGCATTTGATTGTTTATTATTATTATTATTATTATTTTGCGAATAATGTGAGGGTTTAGGGGTTTGGTATTTTTCTTTTAGTTAATTTTCTCACAGTAGTCGATACGATTAATCAGAAGAAAAATGAAAATGGAAATAATGAAATTCCTTTTCATGTGGAAACATTTGCTTATCGAGAATAGTTTCACGAAATGGTATGAGAGCATATAAGTTAGTTGATAGTTTCTTGTAGAAAGTTTTAGGATGTTTCGTGAAACAAACGAACCCTAAGCTAAGCGTGTGTCTGGATAGTTGGAAACGAGTGAAAATGAAGGGAAACGGAGAGTAGTCTTATGTTTGCTAAATTAAATGAAGAGCCAAAATGTCTGAAGTGGAAGAAAATCGTAATTTCATTTTGGAGCTATTGGAAATAGGTGGAAACGAGAGTGAGATAGCAAAACAACCCCCTATGTATGCTAAAATAAAATTGGGGTGATATTGTCAAACAAACACTCCATTTCTTTTCATTTGCTTTTGTAATACCAAATAAATAAGGCAAAAGAAAGTGTAGATGAGGGGATCTAATAGGAGTAGTCACATGAATATCAAGTGGATACCACATTACACATAACTTCAAAGAAAGTTATGTGGAGATAGCACATGATGAGATAACTAAGAAGAGAGAGGTAGGAAGGAGGAATAGGTAATCTCGAGTCATTTGCTTTTGTAATACCAAATAAATAAGGTAAAAGAAAGTGTAAATGAGGGGGTCTAATAGGAGTAGTCACATGAATATCAAGCGGGTACCACACTACACATAACTTCAAAGAAAGTTATGTGGAGATAGCACATGATAAGATAACTAAGAAGAGAGAGGTAAGAAGGAGGAATAGGTAATCTCGAGAGTCTTGAATACACAAGTGACTGACAAAGGAGCTAAGGGAACCTCAAGTGTCAACTTTGCTTATTTAATCTTTGAGAGTAGAGAATTCTTAGTAGATCATTTCTCTGATCTCTAGAATCCGGAAAAAGGAATCCTTAATGAAGAGGAATGGTTGAATATTTATAGTCTCTTAAGCTTGATGGCATCCATTAGATCACTTTATCGATCAATGGATGAGATAGAGTTTGCTCATTTTAGGGTTATCCTAACGAGTTCGTTATAGGCCCAAGGCTAGTAACTTCCATCATAAGTACATAAGCCTGCTTGAGAAAGATTAGATGCAAACGAATAGGTCCAACAATCCTTGTTCCAAGCTCATCAAGTCAATTCTCCCTTAATCATCCCAATAATTAAACCAAACTCACTAAACCCTATCACCTAACCTAATGAGTCAAGCTAAATAATAAATGGGCTTAACCTAATATATTGATACGAACTATGCCTACCTGTGACGAAACCCTATACCAATACGTTTGAAATTGCAACCCAAGATGGCAAATAATCGAAGTGGAACCGCGACCCGTTACCTATAGATGAGGTAAGAACCTTGGTATATTATGTTAACGCCACAATCGATTGATAAGTCGGATTTGAACGCCATGGAAGAGATCTGATAAGTTCAAGAGAAGTTCTTTGGAGAACCAAGAAAGGAATACTCTTCAAATTATCTTAATCCAAGTTGTATCTCATTTTTCTAACCCTAACAGGCTATTAATAGTGTTTACAATTCGTAAGGAAAAAGCCCAAAATGACAAAACATAATAAAGTTGCGAAAAATAACAAAATAAAGTGAATCTCCTTGTCAGGCAATGTAGTAGGCGGCATAGTAGTCGGCGTAGGATGTACGCCGACTCAAAACCGGTAGCGTTAGTCCAGCGTATTTCAAGGCCGACTTTTTCTCTACCTAAGCTGGCAGCTTTGATCTCCTATGCTCTAATCTCCTTTGTTAAAACCTTGAATGACTTGTACAAATGCAAGTTCATTCTCATGGTTGCTTAAATCTTTTCTAACTTCTTAGATATCCTTTATCAGCCCGTTAAGTGCTTATTTGAATCGTTTCGCTCAAGTTCTTGTGATCGGTCCAAGTGGCACTTCAAGAGGATCCACATTCCACCTTCTAGCTTGGCTCCCATCATGGCTTCCATCATTCCCCTCCTCTTGAAAAGGATTTGTCCTCAAATCATCGCCTACATCAAAAGGACTCAGATCAGTAACGTTAAAAGTAGCACTTACTTGATACTCACCTGGTAAATCTAACTTGTAGGCATTATCATTGATGTGCTCAAGAATTTGAAATAGTCCATCACCTTTAGGAAGTAATTTAGATTGATGTTGCACAGGAAACCGCTCTTTGAGCATGTGAACCCAAACCTAGTCTCCAGGTTCAAAGACAGCTTGTCGACGACCCTTGTTGGCTTGTTTCACATACTGTTCTGTCCTCCACTCAATGTTGAGCCTTACCTTCTCATGGAGTTGTTTAACAAACTCCACTTTCTTCTTACCATCTAGATTGACATACTCAGACATAGGAAGGGGAGATAAATCCAAAGGAGTTTGTGGATTAAAACCATACATAATTTCAAAAGGTGTAAACTTAGTAGCATAATGCAATGTGCGATTATAAGCAAATTCAACATGAGGCAAACAATCCTCCCAACTATTAATGTTCTTTTTAATGATAGCCCTCAACAAAGTAAATAAAGTTCGATTTACTACCTCAGTTTGACCATCAGTCTGTGGATGACAAGTAGTAGAGAACAATAACTTAGTTCCTAACTTAGCCCACAAGGTCTTCCAGAAGTAGCTCAAGAACTTAGCATCCCAATCCAATACGATTGTTCTAGGCATACCATGTAATCTCACAACTTCCCTAAAGAACAAATTAGCAAAATGGCAAGCATCGTCTGTTTTGTGGCAAGGAATGAAATGTGCCATCTTAGAAAACCTATCCACGACTACAAAAATAGAGTCTCTACCATACCTAGACTTAGGTAATCCTAACACAAAATCCATGGAAATGTCTACCCAAGGCTCATGAGGAATTGGAAGTGAGGTATAAAGTCCATGAGGTTGGACTCTAGATTTTGCTTACTTACAAGAGACACATCGCTCACAAATCCTCTTAACATCTCGCTTCATGTGAGGCTAATAAAAGCGTTCCTGCAAAACCCCTAAGGTTTTAGCTACTCCAAAATGCCCCATTAATCCTCCTCTATGAGACTCTCTCACTAATAACTCTCTTAAAGAACAATTGGGAATGCAAAGTTTATTCTCCATAAACAAGAATTCCTCATGCTTATAAAATTTCACATGACCACTCTTCTCACAACGAACATACTCTTCACAAAAATCTCGGTCAGCAGCATACAATTCCTTAATATGCTCAAAACCAAGCAGTCTAGAACTAAGAGTAGAGATAAGAGCATACCTTTTAGAAAGTGCATCAACAACAACATTTTCTTTACCTTGCTTGAAGTGGATGACATAGGGAAATGTTTCAATAAGCTCTACCCAACGAGCATGCCTTTTGTTCAACTTATGTTATCCCTTCAAGTACTTCAAGGATTCATGATCAGTGTGGATCACAAACTCTTTTCGCTAAAGATAGTGTTGTCAAGTCTCCAGAGCTCGAACCAATGCATATAACTCCTTGTCATAAGTAAGGTAGTTCAAGGTTACCCCACTTAGCTTCTCACTAAAGAATGCAATTGGTCTCCTCTCTTACATGAGAACTACTCCAATACCTATTCCTAAAGCATCACACTTAATCTCAAAAGTTTTAGAGAAATCAGGTAAAGTAAGTAGTGGTGCATGAGTCAACTTATTTTTAAGCGTCCGAAAAGCCTTCTCTTGTTGCTCTTCCCAACTAAACCCCACCTTCTTCTTGATTTCTTCAGTAAGTGGTGCTGCAATGGTGCTGAAATCCTTCACAAACCTCCTATAAAAGCTCACTATTCCATGGAAACTTCGAACATTACTTACATTAGTTGGACTAGGCCATTCTTGGATCGCACAAATCTTCTCTTCATCAACCTGTATTCCCTATGCACTAACAATAAAACTAAGAAACACAAGTCTGTCTATGCAAAAAGTGCACTTTTTGAGATTAGCATATAATTGCCCCTTTTAAAGCACTTCCAAAACAACCCTCAAGTGAATTATATGGTCTTCCAAACTCTTGTTGTAAATGAGGATATCATCAAAATAGACTACCACAAATTTTCCAATAAAAGTCCTCAAAACATGGTTCATAAGTCTCATGAAAGTACTAGGTGCGTTAGTTAAATCGAAAGGCATTACTAACCACTTATATAATCCATATTTTGTCTTAAATGTTGTTTTCCATTCATCACCTTCTTTCATTCTAATTTAGTGATATCCACTTTTCAAATCAATTTTGGAGAAGACACTAGACCCATGTAACTCATCTAACATGTCATCTAAGCGAGGAATGGGATGACGATACTTTACCGTGATGTTGTTGATAGCTTGGAAATCAACACACATTCTCCATGACCCATCCTTCTTAGGCACCAAAATCACAGGCACTACACATGGGCTTATGCTTTCTCTCACATACCCCTTCTCCATCAAGTCATTAACCTGCCTTTGGAGTTCCTTTGTCTCCTCTGAATTACTCCTTTAAGCTGGCTTGTTTGGAATAGATGCTCCGGGTACAAAGTCAATCTGGTGCTCAATACCACAAATAGGTGGTAATCCCTTTGGAATCTCCTCAGGGGAGACATCTTCAAAGTCCTGCAAAATAGATACAACCACACTAGGCAAAGAGTTAAGAAGTTCGTTAGTAGTCAAATAAGTTTCCTTAAAAACCAGCAACAACAACATGGGTTGCTTCATCACTAACGCTCTCCTCACTACACTCGCTCTTGCTACACAACTCTCCTTTTGTAAGGTTGCACTCTCCTTTTCACTCACCACCAAAGTTGATCCCCTCTCAACTTGGCCTCTCACACTCTTTCCAGCCTTCCTCTCTTTTTTCCTTTTGGTATTGACTTTTGTGTTCCTTTTCTTTTTCTATGTCTTTTGCTCTCTCAATCTCCCTCTATTTTTCACTCACCTTATATTTTGCAAAAGATTGTTGTAGCTGCAACTGATCCTCATACACCTATTTAGGTGTTAAGGGTTTAAGATTATAGCTTTTGCCATGGTGAACAAGTGTATACTTGTTAGAAAAGCCATCATGAATAACCTTCCTGTCAAACTTTCTTGGCCTCCCTAACAACACATGATAAGCTTGCATCAACACTACATCGCATAATACCTCATCCTCATACCTACTGATGCAAAAAGCAATTAAGGCTTGCTTACTCACCTTAGTCTTGCCACTATCATTCAGCCACTGCAATTTATAAGGGCTAAGGTGTTTAGTGGTCTTGAGCCTCAACCTCTCAACAATGAAGGTACTTACTACATTAGTGTAACTCCCCCCATCAATGATCAAACTACAAATATGGTCACTTAGATAACATCTAGTATGAAAGATATTCTCTCGTTGCACCTCATCTTCTTCCTTCACCTGCACATTTAAAGCTCACTTCACTACTGCCACTAACTTCCCCTCTGCAAGCTCCTCTTCATCATTAACATCCTCTAATGGAGTTATATCATCATCTTCACTATCCCCCTCAGTCTCATACTCACCATCATTACACAAAATCATAACACGTCTATTCGGACATTGACTAGCAATATGGCCTCTTTCTTGGCATTTAAAACATTTAATGTCACAATTTCTAGGAGTAGAAGAATCAGGTTTACCTTGATTACCAGGAGTAGATCCCCCTTGCTTCTGCTCTCCTTTTAGCTTAGTGGGTAAAGACTTTTCTTCCTTCCTCTAATGGTTAGTCTTCCAAGTAGATGAACCAGCACCCTATTGAAACCGAGCAGTACTACTCCTTGAAATACTTAACCTTTCCTCCTGTGTTGGTTCTCAACCTTTATAGCCATGTGGACCATATCTTCCAATTCCACATAATACTGTAATTCTACTACATTTTGAATCTCTCTATTTAATCCAACAAGAAACCTAGCCATGGTAGCCTCTCTATCTTCCTCAACATTTTCTCGAATCATAGTAACCTCTAATTCCTTGAAATACTCATCCACACTTCGGCTTCCCTGCTTAAGAGTTTGCAATCGGCATGAACAAATCGCTTCTTCATCACCCTCTTCATCTCTTCCCAAGACTCAATGGGTGGTTCGCCATTCCTTCTCCTATTCAACATCAGTTGATCCCACCACACTATGGCATAATCTGAAAACTCAATGGTAGCAAGCTTCACTTTCTTTTTCTCACTATAATTGTGACAATCAAACACCAGCTCTACCTTCTTCTCCCATTCTAAGTATGCCTCGGGATCATTCTTCCCTTAGAAAGGAGGAATCTTCATCTTTATACTACTCAATTGATTATCCTCTCTATTCCTATCTCCTCTATCTTCCCAATCCCTAGTTCCTCTATTCCTACCACCATAACCTCTATAACTCCCGATAGAAGGTTCATCAAACTCATCATTAGAATTTTCATCTCCACCCCTTTGTCCTCTTTTAGAAAAAATCTCCCTCTTACGCCCTTGAAAAACGTTCTTAGATTGCTCCAGTTTCTGCTCCACCGTTTCATGAATTTGCTCTATTCCCTCCTGAAACATTCTCTTCATCTCACTCCTCAACACCTCAATTACTAACCCAGCATCAAACTTCCCCTCTCACCTTTAGGAGAATTTTTCCTTGACATAGTTCCTGTAATAAAAGGTTAGTACTAACACAAATATATATATATAGAATTAAACCTCACAATTCACTCCCTCATGTGTTTCACTCAAAGAAGGATATCACACATTCACTTGTGTATTCTCACAAACAGAGATGATATCAACTCACCAATCCCTCTTCTCAGTTCTCTTAGAACTAATCCAAATCACACCAAATTTTTATGTAGAATTCAAGAACAAAATCTCTAGGCTTGATTTTTCCTTTTTTTTTGTTCTTTTTTTTTTTTTGAAACATAGATTGATAGAATGAAGCTAAACTACTCAAGAAACAATTAACACTATGGACTTGAGTATGAAGCAATGGTAATATGAACGATTGATACGAACGATTGGAGTTAGGGTTTTGATGTTACCTTTCTCAAATTGAACTGATTTTTTTAACAAACCTAGGCTCTGATACCAAACTGATATGAACCATGCCCACCTGTGATGAAACACTATACCAATACGTTTGGAATTGCAACCCAAGATGCTAAATTATTGAAGTGGAACCGCGACCCGTTGCCTATAGATGAGGCAAGAACCTTGGTATATTATGTTGACGCCACAATCGGGATGAAAGACCGATTGATAAGTCAGATTTGAACACCACGGAAGAGATCCGATAAGTTCAAGAGAAGTTCCTTAGAGAACCAAGAGAGGAATACTCTTCAAATTATCTTAATCCAAGTTGTATCACATTTTTCCAACCCTAACAAGCTATTAATAGTGTTTACAATTCGTAAGGAAAAAGCCCAAAATGACAAAACATAATAAATTTGCGAAAAATAACAAAATAAAGTGAATCTTCTCATTAGGCAATGTATGTCGATGGCTTAGTAGGCGGCGTAGTAGCCGGCGTAGGATGTACGCTAGCTCAAAATTGGCAGCATTAATCCAGCATATTTCAAGGCCGACTGTTTCTCTACCTAAGCTGGCAGCTTTGATCTCCTTTGTTAAAACCTTGAATGACTTATACAAATGCAACTTCATTCTCATGGTTGCTCAAATCTTTTCTAGCTTCTTGGATATCCTTTATCAACCCGTTAAGTGCTTCTTTGAATTGTTTCGCTCGAGTTCTTGTGATCAGTCCAAGTGATACTTCAAGAGGATCCACATTCCACCTTCTAGCTTAGCTCCCATCATGGCTTCCATCATATATTTATATAATAGTTCCAGCCCTTTACATTTTACCCCTAAATAAGCTCTTCGGACATTTAGTGACTCCACTAGGGATAAAGCTAAGTCATAAAAGAGTAATGACACCTTCTAAAAAGAGAGAAACATCTAACAATACTTCTCAAGAACAAGATCCTAATTTGAACTGATGGAACAAAACCCACCTAAACTATTGCAGAATACCAGCCATGGCAACTCACATCCTGAGGCTCCA
>JBBMOL010003054.1:0-18767 GCA_037954665.1 Laguncularia racemosa | reverse complement strand
CAAATTAAAAATTTAAAATTTTGAACATTAAAATTATAGAGACCTTTCTTTTTTTGGAAAATTTAAATAGATATTAAGTTTTTTAAAAATAGCAGATTTATATCTTTTAAAAACCCTTAATGTAATGTTCTAATCTAAAAAGATTTAATAGCCAAATTATAGAAAAACTAAGAGCTATTTTAATCACTTGCCCCAAAATTTTTTTGATATATAATGTTACTTGACATTCTTTAAAATTTTGGGTTTATATTAAATTTTCTTTTAAAATCCATATGACACTTTTATCTCACTTGAAGTTTTTATTTAACATTGAAAAAATTTTCCTTTCACATAGTACAAAATCAAGTACCCAATACATAATTTTTAAATTTTTTTTAGGTTAATCCATCACCTCATTTGACTCATATTACTTTTAAATTATTGAAATTGACAAGAAAAATAATTATAAGTAAATATTGATGTAAAATGATTGACTTAATAATATATTATGAAAAAAATTTACTTCTCTACTGATATTATCGATATGTTTTGGAATAAAAAAAAAAAAAAAAAAAAAATATGTATTTTTTAAAAAATTAAAAAGATCTCTATCGTTAGGATACATTTCAAGGGCATCCCCGAAAACTTATAAAATTTAGTGACCCTTCTCTTGAACAAAACAAAATTTATAGTAATCTTTGATGAGTTATGCCCAAACGATGTGCCAATTGTAGCCTCTTTTGCATTTATGAAATCACTAGGTCCGGGAATTAATAAATTTGTGCGTGAGAGTTTTGGTAATTTTAGGATACGGGGGCTGCAAGTTTGCTGTGTACGTAGGTTGAAATGGCGTTTTTTAAAACCAATCCCCCTTTCCCTTTTTTTTCTAGATATTTAGAGCGAGGGGGATGGGGAAAAACACAGCAAAAAACACCATTTTGCGGCAAACCACACATCGGACCCTTCAAAATGCCCTTGCTGCCCAATCCATTTTGGGGCTATATTATCTTTATGTGGCTGGCCCTTTTCCCTTGGTTACATTACATACGAGTCAGTCTCTTTAAATTTCCCGAAACCCTCGATGGTTTTGACGGTTTAATTTTTTTCTAAACCCCACATTGTCGTTACCATTTGAAATTTGTGGGCATTGCTCCTTCTATCCCTTGAAAAAATTTTTCTTTTTATCCCCTTTAAAAATTAAAGGACAAAAACCCCCACCCCTTTTTTTGTATTTTTCCCCACAATATATAAAATGTTTAACTTACAACACTTTTTTCCCCCAAAAATTTTGTGCAGTCCTAAGGATCTTAATGGAACCCTTTTAAATAGCTATTCAATATTTTATTTTATTTTTTTTTAAAGGGAAATCTATTAAATTTTTTTGAGTTTTTTTAAAAAAAAATTTGTTCCTAAAATTTATTTATATTTATAGCCCTATAATCCCAAAATTAAATAAAAGAAAAAACAAAATGGGGGAAAAAAAAAAAAAAAAAAAAAGTAAAGAAAAAGTGAACTTTTTTTTTTTTTTCTTTTCTTTTTTTTTTGGCTCATTAAAACCCCCCCAAAATATTAAAGGGTTGGCTAAAAATTTATGATTTCCCAAAAAAAGGGGATTTTTTACCTTACACTATGTTTGGTATAAAGGGGAAAATAATTGGAAGATAAAGGGAAAAAAGGGAAAGGGAAAAAGGGGAAATTTTTAAAAAAAATTTTCCCTTTTTAAAAAATTACGGGAAAAATGGGAAAGGGGGAAAAATTTTAGGAGATAAAGCCTTTTCTAGGGTCCACATTTTTTTCCCCCTTTCAAATTTAAGAAATTTTAGGAGAAAAGAATAATTGAAATTAAAATTTTATAGCCTTATTTTTTAAATTTCCCCTTAAATTATTTTTTGTTGGGTTTTTTAGAACAATATAACATTTTAAACAATTTAAAGTTTTTTTTAAATATTATTCAAAAAAGCATTTTTTTTTTAAAATTCTTTCCCCTTTTTTTTTTCTTTAACCCAAAAAAAAATTAAAACTGAGAATTTTCTTCTATTTTCTTTTTTTTTCAAATTCTTTCTCCCCCCCTTTCCCTTTCCCCTATAATTCATTCCCCCCCTTTTCCCTAAACATGGTCTTAGGAATTGTGTTAAAGCCCTTTCATTGTACACTTTTCTAAAAGATACGCAAAAGATTCAGTTTTTGAAGTTGTAGAAACTTAAAAAAACAAATTTAATGTATAGGCTTGTTGATAGTATTTTTAAATATATATATATTTTTTATATATTTTGGGTTTTTAAATTTTTTCTAAATGAATAGCGATAGGGGGGGTAAATTCATTGTTTTAAGTTTTTAAAATTTTTTTTTACTAAACAGAAAAAATTTATTTTATTTCATAATAAAAATAAAAATTTGGGCAATAAATTAAATAAAAAAAGGATCAAGAAATTAAGCAAATATTTATAGTATTTCCCAATCCTAGTATAAATTTTTACTCTTCTTTTTTCCTTTTGCTAGGGACTCGACAAAAAATTTACTGTTTTCCCAATAAATCAAAAAAACCAAAACACTTTAAAAAGTCGAAAAAGTTTGTTTCTTAACAAAATTTACTTATTATTTCCCCCTATTTAACTTTTCCTTAAGCTAATTATAAATTTATAATGAAAATATGTAATATCTTAACACAACTTAAAAAGCACCTCTCTCAAAAAGTAAAAACAACTAACGAGAAAAAAAAAAAGAACCCTTTTAAAAATTTTTATTTACAAAAAACTAATAAAAATGAACATTTTGGGTTTAAAAAGTCGTTTTGTAGTTATATTTCATCCTTTTTTTTTTTTTTTTGCCACCTTCCTAAATCTTGTATAGCCCTTATATAGTTAATTTTTAAAACCTTTTTAAGCTTATAAGTAGCCATTGTAATAATATTAATTTCATAATAGTTTCATAAGTATTTTTTTTTTTCATTAACTTTTTATTTTTTTCATAGCAACCATTGCACAAAATATATTTTCATATTTTTTTTCCCAAAATTATTTTATTTGTCTGTTAAAAATATATTTCTTTTCCCTAATATTTTATTGTAATTTAAAAATTGTCCATTTTTACAAATTTTATAAACTTCCAAAAATAATAGCATAAAAAGTTTGAGATTTTCCTTTGTAAAAATTTAAAAAAATTTTTTTAATAATTGTTTTTTCCATTTTTTAAATTTTATTTTCGACATTCATTAAACAAACCTCATCTTACTTATGAAAAAAATCAATTTAAATTTAAATATATTATATATTTATATATATATAAAATTTTTAATAAAATTTTAATAATTTTTTTTAATTTATATATTTTATAAAAAAGCATTTCGATGTATATCTTTTTTTAACTTTTTTTTGCAACTCCGTACTTGTACGATTGCTGCCTTCTTTTAGTTGGGTAGTGGAACTGAAAAATATCGGTGGGCACTCCCTTACCAGTTCTTCCAAAAACCAACACCGCACCAGTCCATGAAAACCGAACAGTGAAGTGATTTAGATGATATTCCAGACGAGGGAAAGAAACCCTTGTCATCATCATCTTGAAACCCCCGGGCCCCACTTCACCCCCCCCCCACCCCAAACCCCTCTCTCTCTCTCTACCCTTTCACTTTGCAGAATCTGTTTGTCCTCCATTACCCGCAAATAATGGGCACCAAATAAAACCAAATTTCTACACTACACTTCGTTTTACAAAAAACCCTTTTAAAAAAAAAAAAATAAAAAAGCTGGCAGTTTCCCAAAAAACCCTCTCCATTTCAAACACACTTCACATTTTCAAAAATTAATATATAAGTTCGCTCACGCTACTCACTGGGCTCTCTTTTCATTACTCAACACAAAAAATTTTTCACTTCGTCATCTTTATCTTCACTCAAACCACAAAAAGCCCTCCACTCCTCCCAAACCCTTTGCTAAAATGCACCCGGTGCACAAGGCGCCATTTTTTTTCTTCCCTACTTCCCCTCTGTTTTACCTTGCTCCTCTTCCTTACACCCTCCCTCACCGCTTGGGCGTCCTTTGGGCCCCACCTAAAAAACAATTTTTGGGTCTGATCTTATTTCGGCCAAAACAAGAAATACGAGGGGGTTTATCCGAGTTCGTCCCCTTGAAAAACCCCATGGGCCCCGTCCTAACCGCCAACATAAAACCCTCCCCCCCAAATTTTTTTCGGCGGTGGCAAAAGAGAGAAAAAGACATCCGCGGGAAATTCATCAACTCTTTCTCGCTGTTAATTCTAAACACCCTTCCGTCTCCGGTGGTGGAGAACCGTCCGGGCTTTACACGGCCCAAAACCGGTGCCAACATTTCCCGTAGGGTTTTTGTTTGGGTGAAGAGAAGAACGACCGGTTCTACTCTCACGGGAAATCCCTCACCCGGTTGTCGATACAGTCCGTCTTTCAAAAGCGCGGTGACGGCGCGTACAAAGCCCATGCCAATCAACCCAAAAAGCGGGCTCTTTTTTGCTCCTTCCCATCCGTTTGACGTGTACGTTCAGGATTTCTGCAAAAACGTTTGGGGTTCCACTATTTCATTTTCCCCGTCGATTGTCGGTTACACGCTCCCTTACGCGTGGGTGGGTAACGGGGAAGTTTTGTCCGGGTATTTGCGCCTCCCCCTTTTTTTGTACCCGATTCATACCCGGTTTAAAAACCCTTGAAGGCTCGAATGCTGACGGGGGCCCGTGGATGGAATGATCAGTGTTATTGCTCACGTTTTTTGCTAAAGCTTGAAAAAAAACCCCCGTTAGTGAACGCTGGTATGCGGGTCAGGACCCGAGTTTCCCAGTGGAAATAGCGGATCTGTGTGAGGGTATTTAGGGAAACCCGGGAGGCGGTGGATCCTACACGGGACAGATGTTGGAGGGACATGATGGTGCCACTTATAATTTAAAAACGGGATCAGAGGGGGGGTTTTTTGGGGGTTCAGTGGGTTTTGGAAAACCCATATTGTCATTTCTGTACTGCCCTAATGGCTTGATTGGAAAAATTTTCCCCCCCTCCTCTTTTGGCATTTTTTTTTGGGGTTTTTTCTTTTCCTTTTCTTTTTTTTTCTTTTAAATTTTTTAATTTGGTGGTTTTTTTTTTTTTTCCCCTTTTTCATTTTAATTTATTTTTTTCTTTTTTTGGTTTATTTTTCGGGTTTTTTTTTGGAGGGGTTGGGGAAGGGAAATGGGGGGTTTGGATGGAGGGAAATGATTAGTTTTTCGGTAGTTAAGTTTTTTTAAATATGTAAAAAGTGTCGTATACATTTGTTTTGTTTACAGAAAATAGATTATGGTATTTTTATCTTTTTTCCTAGCTTCTGAAAGGCTAGTGGCGAAACTAGTTTTAAAAAACCCCGCGGACGAGTCACAAGGTTATTTTTTTGAAAAAATTTTCAATGCTTGCTAAGTTGTTAATTTATTTTTTAAAAAAAATTTGGGGTTTTTTTTTTTTTTTTTTTTGCTATAAAAAAGGTAAGTTTAGGCGGTTTCGGCCCCCCTGTCTCCACTATGGGCCAAAAGGGGGGCCCCTTTGTTATTTGCTTAGAAAAAGCAAATTTGGGCTGTTGATTAGATATTGCTGTCGCATTAAAATCGATACAAATGAAGGTAAGGGAAAGGGGAGTGGTAGATGTAATGCACAAGTGGTTTCATGAATGCCCCCCAAAACAAGAAATTGGGTCCTTTTTTTTGGGCCTTTTTCCTTACCCGGGTTGCCTTATTTCTGCTTGTTTAATTACATCCCTTGCTAGTATTTGCCTAAAATAGGGGAAATAGTACTTTTCCTTTAAACCATACTTCATTTTTTTTGTGCATATCCGGGAAAAATTCCCGCCATAAAAGGGAAATTTCAATTTACGGATAGGCTTAAAAGTAGCTGAAATCTAATCATTCTAATGAAGAGAGGAGAAAAATTTTAAAAATTTATTTTTTCAAATTTAAAATTTTGGGATTGTAACCCGCTTTAGGGTTTGGGTTTTATTTATTCCAAAAAAAACCAGATGTGCTTTTAGGTCTTTTACTTCAATTATTTACTTTCTTTTTTTTTTTAAGGGTTTATTTCAAACCCTCTCCCCCCTTTTTTTCTGTAATTCAGTACTTCGATATTTAATTATTTTTTTTAAAATTTTTTTCCCCCTCTTTTTAAAAGGTGTTAAAAAACCTTCCATCTTGTATATTTTTGTAATTTTATTGATGAAAATTTTGCCCTCGGATATAATGCAACAAAAGTATTCGGGAAGTAATAAGTGAAATCCATGTTTGAGAATTTCGATGAGGTTTTCGAATACGATGAAGGAATTTTTTCTAGTTGTTTTGGTATGGGACATCCCAAGGGGGGGGGGGGGGGGGGGGGGGGAAAGTGAGAAATCAAAATATGAAAGAATTAAAAAACCCGGGAAAAAAAAAGTATATGGGATTATTTAAAAAAGAAAAGTTAAATTTTTGGAGTTCAAATACAAAAAGAATGATAATAAATGCTATCTCCAAAACTAGACTGTCATTTTATATTTTTTTATTGAAAAATAAAACCCCAAGGTTCAAATGAAGTTTTGTTGATGATAAAAAATTATTAGGAATGAGCAGCACAGAAGGCCCCGTTTTTTTTTGAATGTTTAGGGCACTCTCTATCAGCCAAACCCCGGGCCCTAACGTTTGGTGAAACCAAAGGACCCCCCGGGCCTTGTCCTCATTCGAAAAATTTTTTCAAGGGTCACTTTATTGGGTTTTTGGGGAGAAAGGGTTATTTTAAAACTCACTCACTCTTTTCTTTTGATATATAGCAATTTTGGACGCTTTTTCGGCTTTGTTCCCTTTCTTAAAAATGGGGGTTAATGGACCCCCCCTTTGCTCTGTTTTGTTGTTGATATTTGATAATTTTCACTTTAAAGTATTGCCCAGAGGGTTGCTAGGCTTTTCTCAATGCTGTGTGTCTAAAAGGGCCCTTTTCACTTTCACTTCTTGCCCCATGTTTTTGTTTGAACTTGCAGAAATTTTTCCGTCAAAAGCCGGGAAAAAAATTTTCCCTAAGTTATGGTGGGCTCCCAGTCGGGGACTAGCATCATCCTCCTTTTTTCTAATTATGCTTTCATCTTCTTTCCCTTTTGGGGTAATCATTTATTTTTGGGGGATGTCATGCCAAAAAGGGGAAAAGGGGCCTTGGAATGTCCAAAAAATTTTGGGAGTAAAAAACCCTATCTGGTTGGTTTAATTAGATTTTAATTTGGATTATTTTTCCGGTTTTGTATTATTTTCAGGGGTTTAAAAAAAAGGGGAAACCCCAGCCCAATTCATTTCAACCCCGTAAAATGGTGACATACTATACATACTGTGAGGTTTTTCCCAAATTTGTTTTGATTAAGAAAGGGAAAATACGAGATGATAAAATCAATACACCAGCCCCAAATTTTTAAAATCTCTTCTGTATAAGGGAAGGATTATTTTTTTTTAATTATTTTATTTCATTTTAAAAGCAGCAATTTGGGTGTTCACTTCAGCGAATATCAATTACTAAAAAAATTGTTGTTATAAAAAAATTTTAAAAATAATAATTTATATCTTAACCAAAAAATTATTATTCAATTAAACTCTTTTTATATATTTGTATAAATCCCTTTTCCCGTAACATATTTTAATAATATATGTTAAAAATTTTAAAATTTTTATTTTTTATTTATTTTTATATTAATGAAAAAAACTAAAAAGCATGTAATAGTTATTATATATTTATTCAATTTTTTTTAAATTTTGAAATTTTAAAAATTATTTGACTAAAATTAATCACTAAATAATTCATAAAAGAATAGATTTTTTTAATATTGCTTATTGGACAGACCATTGAATTCTGCGCCGATCAACATTTCAATTCTTTTTCCTTGGTTTTCTCATAAACCAATGCTATTCCAAATTTGGGGAAAGGGTTTCAAGGGTTTTAGTCGTTTCTCGAGGGGCAGTCTTTTATCCCTGAAAAAGCCATTCCCTATTTAAAGTTTCATAGCTTGGAGGGTTATCGTCATATAGGAATAGTGCAGCAAGAAGCACTTGCCAAACTGATAGAACAGCTTGGATTCAAGCCCAGGAGAAGTAAAGAACCCATAGGCTATAAACAGCACCTTGCGATTTCCAATTAATTAAGCGTCCAGCTTGCCTTTGGTCAACAGGATATGCATTTTTCAAAAAACTCTGACCTTAGTGCATAAAATAAACTTTTCAAACAACTTAAGAGCCTAGGAAGTACAATAATCCAAGTGATGGCAAGTAGGTGGGATTGTTATAAATTGGTCGAGGGTGTTTTTGTCAGTGAAAAAAATTATGAATGGGAATTTTTAAAAGTACTTATTAACTGAAAAAAAGAAAGAAAAAGAAAATCTATGTTCCTTTTATAAAATTATTTTTATCATTAAAGTTTTTAATTACTTTTAAAATATTTTTTAAGTTTTACTAACCAATATCTACAGGACACTCATTATTGAACTCCCTTGTAATAAATCAAATGCATTAGGGCCTACAGTTGGCAGGCAGAAAAGCACATAGGCGTTATGAAGCTTGGCCCTTGATTAGACACCCTTATGCATAATAGAAATCACTTTGCCTGGGTTCCCGCTATTTGTTTATTAGCCTTTAATCAACGCCTAGTAAAAACGTCATATAGCCATGGTCTGTGTACAGTATCTTTTGTTTGGTTGTTGGAAAAGGATAGAAAATTCTTGGGCTGTACTCCTATTACCCGCGGATAGGTCCAAGGCCTGGTTATGCACAGCATTGGAAAGAGATGGGCATGAACTTGTTTCAGTGGTTTGTGGGAAAAAAAGAGGGGGTACTTCCCCAATATAGTGGCACCTCGAGTTGTGGATCTTGTAAAGTTACGCGGGAAAGAGAAAAACTACTAGAAAATACTGAGAATCTTAAAATTTTATCAATAGGTTATGAAACGAATAAATTTATAATAATCTGGAATAGTCGAAATTTTTTGATGTTGAGATGATGTTTGAAAATTTTCAAAGTTGAGGGTTGCTCTTTAAAGAATTTATCAACCTTTTAAAATCTAATGATAGCCATTGGTTGTAACGCTTCTGAATGATACTTTACAAAACACGCCACGTGTCACTACTATCAAGTGTTACGCTAAGGCTCTAAATTTCACATGCTTCAAAACTTACTCAAATACATTATCCATTATACTACTATACATTAATCAAATAAATGACTTATAGAAGGTCATTCTCCAAATTTTCTTTTTTTAATAACCACAAAATCTTCAAAGTTTTACCATCTATCTCCATAATTTCAATTGAATAATAAAAATCAATTTACAAAAATTATAATTCTTGTTACTCTTTTCCACATAGTATAGTATTCTCATCCAATTCATTCATGTATGTCCTTCTAAGTTTTCATTTTCATCGTTACTCTAAGTTGTTTATCATTTCAATCTACAGCTAAAAAAATATAGGAAGTGGGGTGAGCTAAGCTTAGTACGTGAGTACCATATCTCACATGCGCATGTACACCACAATAATAGCAACATGCAGGGATATATGCATATTTAATCCATAACACATTCACAATTCGATTCACTCAGAACAACAAAATGAATTATAACACTTGGGGGTACTCATGAACCGGTATCAAAAACATTTGTCTAGTGGAAAAAAACTACTTTACTACGGGCCTGTTTAACCCTAATGGGATTGCAATTGCGAGCCCATCTAAACGATGGTTGTCGAAGCCAACAAAAATTAAAACCTACTCCTAGCGTGTATATGATTTGTGTCTAGTGTGAGTAGGGTCGTATTCTACGGGGGTTGGTTAATATATTTCTATTATAAAGAGATTATAAAGGAAAGACGAATGGGTGGTTTTGTTTGTGAATCAAAAATAATATTGAAATCAAATAATAAAATCGTATATTTGATAAGAGCATAGCCAAATGAATCAAGATAGTTTAAATCTAGGATTGATCATTCGATGCAAATATTTTTCTTTCACTTTTTCCAAGATAAACTGGTTCTGGTTATTAACAAGCTCTAATAAACCTATCCCTCTTACTTTCTGATATCAAAACAAGCTCTTTTGATTATTCTCTTATCCGATTAGCTAACCTAAAAAAAGCTCCTTAGGTTTTTAATCTATCAATAGCATTAAAACAAGAGAGAATCACCAATTCATGCCATAGATTTAAGATAAATATTCTTAAAACAAAGATCATAGATTCCTAAAACATGAATTCGACTATCTATTTTATAATCATACATGTTATTGTGTCACCGAAACTAGAATACTATCAAACAATTAAGGATTTGACTTACTAGTTGACAATATATAAAATTGCTATTTGAGTAGAAGAGCTCTATTATACCAATCAACAAAGATAATATTGTAAAACTTCCAGAAGTTATAAAATATCCGAAAACAAAGAGTAGTAATTAAAAATAACTCAATTAGATCTCACAATCTGTGAAGAACTAAACTTCAATGATCCTTTGGCTAGAAAATTTGACTTGAGCTAACATGTTAATCCTTAAAACGAAAATTAAAAATGAAAAAACATGAAAAAGTCCTTTTTTGACGGTTTCCTTGCTCTGCCTCCCTTCTTCCTTCTTGTCCCCCAAAAGAATCCGTTCTTTTTCCTCTATGGTTGGTTCTATTTATATTGTTAGGGAATGGCAAAGGGATCTTTAGCTAGTAAGATACGAAATATCTTCCTTTTGCATGTAAATCTAGAGAAGTGAATAATCGTCCGCCTGGCCACGCTCAACAACACGGCCAGAATTTAGAACGTGCCTTCTCTGTTGATAATTCACATTTCATCATTCCGTGTGTTCAGTGTGTGACACGGCTTCCACCACGGCCAGATCACAAAACGTGCCTTCCTCTGGTCGATGTTCCGCAATTTCTATTCTTGTTTAGTGTATGTACAGCATTCCACCACGGTAGATCACAGCGTGCTCTCTCTCTGTTGATTGTTCACATTTCATCATTCTTGTCAATGACTCAAATTGTAGATGACTTCTCTAATTACTTGATTAACACTCTTGTCTCCATTTACCGATTTTACATAATAAAATTAAGTACCGTTTCCTTTTGATTTCTTTAAAATCAATAATAAAATTAAACACAATTCATTCTATAAAGATTGAATATAAATGGCTTCTATCAAATTCCCCCAACTTAAACCCTTGCTTGTCCTCAAGCAATTGAAGCAAAGCAATTGAGAAATCCGTATAGATTATACGAAATTTCTTTTCATCATTTCAGATCTATTCATTTATAATTCATGACTTGTAATTTTTAATGTCTATGCGCCAACCAAACTTTGTTTCCTGTGATTAAAATTACCATAGACTAATTTAACAGCTATCTAAACCAATAACAACTTAATCCTTCATGTTTAGCAAAAGAAACTTTTATTCCAAAAGTAAAATACTTAATTTCAATAAGGAAAAAACACCCAATTAAACTTCATTGAATATTAGCAAGTATTATATAATCTGTTGCAACACAATGTAAAAGCATATGGTATATACTTTTTCCCTAGCATTTTATCCTTTTTATTAGAAGTTATTTAATTCAATGAATTTTTACTTTCTTGTTCTTTTGATTTATCAAGCATCTATTTTGAGGGTTTTTGCCCGCTTCTTTTCATGAACTTTCGCCTTTTTGCCCTTTCGTTATAGTGAGTTCATTGAGTTGGCAAATCCCGACTCGTTCATCAAGTGACCGGGTTTTAAGATACCCTAGGATTCTTCCTCACTCTATAACATTCAAGTTCGAATACTTTAACTCAATTTATTTAAATCATTGGGAGTAATGGCTATGCTTGATTCTTTTTTTTTTTTATCATTATTGTAAAAGTAGTAATAATAGTTATACGGTTTTTTAAAGGTTACTAAGAAAAAGTTTCTTCAACATCTTTCACTAAGTGTTATCATTGTTTCAAAATACATCTCAAAAGTGTATACAGTTACATAATATAACCTAGAAGTAGACTTGTTTATTTTTTTTCACTAAAAACTTGTCTTACTCTTAAACTTCCAAGTTCCAAAGCTATAATACAGGTAAATTGTTTCTTAAAGATTTCGCTACTTTAATTTTAACTAAGTATTCTAATCACAGGCAGTAGAGTGGAGGATAAAACACATTGAAACAAGTAATTTCACATTGTGTAGATGCTTATTACACATTTCGTACAATCTCTAGATTCATGATATTTTTGAAAAATTTGGCTTGAAAATGCTTAAGGGGACAAAATTCTAGTGTGAGTCAATTCTCTTCATCTATATTTATTATCCTCTCCCTACACTTAGTTTGAACAGTGTCCACACTGTTCTCTAATTCAGCACAATTAAAGAGGAATTAACTGCATTAAGGAAACATTTAGGAGAATAAGAGAAATGGAAAATACTGGTACTTCCTGTAGAAAAGGTGTAAAGTGATTGGAGTTCTCCTTAAGCACTAGAGAGTGTCATCCATCTGATGATATATACCCTTGACTGTAGCTAATCAAAAGAAAAAATCAAAATAAAACTATGATAAAATAAATTGATTTTTTTTTTACATGGGTTGCCTCCATGAAGCGCCATTCTTTAACGTATTTGGCTAGACGTTCCTGTAATTAATCACAATACTCGGGGTAAAGTTAAATTGGTTTTTTCAATATTACATACTTGAAATCCTTCATAAATAAGGTTTCAAGCGTATGACCATTGACTTGTAGTTCCTTAACAGTTCAAGATTGCGATCTCAATTGCACCATGTGAAATATGTTAGTTGATAACAAAGGGACCATCCACGTTGATGTAGTTTTCAGAAAACAAATTCAATCGAGAATGATAAAGTAATACTTTTTGACTTAACAGAAAAATTCTTTCGGAAATCTTTTGTTCATGAAAATCCTTTGTTTTTTCCTTGTAGATTTTAGTACTCTCATATGCTTCTCTTCGATTCCTCAAGTTCTAGTAATTAAAGTTTTCTGTGTCCCAACTTCATCCATTTGCATGTTACTCATTGTTTTACAGCCCAGTACGCATATGTTCCAACTCCACCAAGGAGATGACACGTTTGCCAAATATCAAACGGTAAGGAGTCATAACCTATTGGGGTTTGTAAGCTGTCCGTAGGGCCCATATATGCATCTTTAAGTCTTGTGCTCCAATCCTTCCTGCTTGGATGACGGTTTTTCCAGAATAGACTTGGATTTCTTCGATTTGAACTTCTGCCAATCCATTGGTTGCGGGTGGTATGCGGTGGAAGTGCGATGAGTGACCTTGTACTTTTTAAGTAGGTTTCATACTTTATTAAAAGTTGTGTGTTTTTTTACCACGATCACTAATAAGAGCTTTGGTGTCCGAACCTAGCAATAATATGAGATTTAACAAAATCCACAACAACTTTGGCATCATTAGTTCGGGTCGCTTTGGCTTCCACCCATTTTGAAACATAATCCACAGCAAAGAATGATGTAACATTACCGAAAAGAAGGAAGGAAAAGGACCCATAAAGTCAATACCCATATATCAATTTTCACATGCAAGAATAGAGGTAAGTTGTCATTTGGTTTCTCGTTTCCTAAGTTGATAATTTTTTTGACATCGTTCACAAGACTTGCAAAACATTAAAAGATCATGAACATGTAGGCCAAAAACAAACCAACACCCTAATTAACTTTTGAGCTGGTCCTCTTAGGGCCAAAAGTCCACGCATGCAAATGAGTGACAAAAATTGCAAGACAAGAGGAATATGTATGAGAAAAAAATTACACCTTCTAATGATTTGATTCACACAATGTTTTCACAACATACGGATCATACATACATAGTTACTTAGGCCATCACTCTTTAATTTTTTCTTTTTAAGCCCTAGACAATCACTTGGTAGTGTCTTAGTAAACCAAATAGTTGTCAATATCAACTTACCTCGAATTGTCTTTTGAATAGAAAAGAGATGCTCATCTAGAAAATCTACTTGTTTGGTATTGACCCTTCCACTGATAAGTATTTCTACTGTAGCGTGGTCGGTAACCTAATTTTTCAGTGACGTTCCTAATCACGTATGTCAAGATCAAAATATTGTAAAAGAGTATCCATCGAATAAGTCTTGGTTTTCGCCTCCTCTTCGCCGAAGCGGTTATTTGAGAGCTGCATGATCAGAGGTAAACAATTACCTTTGTTACTAAGTAATATGATCTGGAATTTTTTATAATGCAAAAAAACAGCTAAGTGTTCTTGTCCGTTGGGGAATAGTTGCATGAGCACATATCAATGTTTGGGAAGCGTTAATAAATGACTTGGGAAGCTCTTCCAGCTCTTTGGCAAAAACGACCTCTAACTGCATAATTGCTCGCATCACACATAATTTCAAAGGGAAGGTTCAGTCTGCTGGTTGGATGTTTGGAGCAAAAAAGTTAATTATCCTTTAATGTGTCAAAAGCGTGCTTGTAGGCTTCATCGAACCTCAAATGTCACTTCTTTTTGCAGCAATCTGCATAAGGTTGTGTAATTTGGAATAAAATTCTGATGAAGCGTCGATAGAATCCTGCACTCCCAAGAAAAGAGCGAATTTCCCGTACATTACAGGGTAAGGTAGAGATTTAATCAATTCTTCTTTAGCTTTATCGACTTGTAAGCCCCTTAGAAGATACAATATGACATAGAATTAGACTATGTTTAACCATAAAGTGACATTTTTTCATAGTCAACACAAGACTCTTATCATACATCTTTGAATCACTTTGGTTAAGGTTTGTCAAAATGAATCAAAAGAGTTCCATAGACAGTGAAGTCATCATGACATCCTCTATGATATTCTCCACATAATCTGAAAAATATATAACCATACACATTTGGAATGTGGTTTGTGGCATTGCAAAGCCCAAAAGGCAATCCTTTGATACGCCATAAAGTACCGGACATGGACATGTAAAAGTATGCTCTCTTGATCTCTGGTGCCACTGGAATTTGATGAAACCCGAATTAACATCAAAACAACATAGTGAGATGGCCAGCCAAAAAGTTAAAGTATCTGATCAAGAAAGAAAAAGGAGGGGATGTGATCTTTTCTAGTTGACGCATTTTAACTTCCTATAATAAACACAAAAACCCTCCATCCATTTCTGAACCAGATATAAAGAATTAACTCTCCATCAGATTTTTCAATTCACAGTTTACGCCTGTTTTCTTTGGAACAACTTGAATTGGAATTACCCTTTTGCTCATCGGAAATTGGTAGATAGATCAATACCGCATCAAGCAGTTTCAAGATTTTTTCTTCCCTTAACTACATCCATCTTTGGTGGGTTTTAACGACGCTGAAAACTTCTCTTGAAGGTTTGCATTATCTTCCATTAAATATCTTGTGCATGCATGTGGATGGGCATAGTCCTTTGATACATCTCAGCTATGGGACCATTACCAATGGCTATCTTTATACTCTCTCAAACACTGAATCAACTTTTCTTCTTCTAAAGTATAGTTGTTAGAGACTATCACAGCTAGAGTTCATTTTCTCCTAAGGATAATGTACTTAGATGTTCGGGTTAAGGGTTTTAATTCCAACTTTGGGTGCCTACACAATGGAGGGAAGAAGTCTTGTGTTAGAATGGGGGTAAATTATGTAGGACTCTCATACCTGTTAGGTTTTAACGATTCCAACTCCCCAAAATCTGGTCTTGCAAATCAAGAGGATATTACGCAAGCTTCTCCTTAAGAGTTTTCAATGCATTAATAGTAGACTCTATTAAGTTCAAATTTTCAACTCATCAACGTCTATCAAGTCAAATGTGCCAGGTTAATTGTTCAATAACATCCACAAAAAAAGCAGGTGGAGATAATCACTGGATATTTCATTGGCATTCATAAATGTTATATTTAATCATTCATCATCAAATTCTATAGTGGAGGATACCGTCATGTTACATCAATTTCGTTCTAGATGTTAAGAAATGGTCTCCATAATAAGTATCATTGATGAATTTGGAGATTAATCATTCTCCATGACAAGCACATAAAAATCTGTAGGAAAACAACCTATTAACTTATACTTAAACATCTTCAGGACTCCCCTCAGGAGAATCATTGGACTATCAGTAAGTTGAACAATAACACCTGTTTCCTTCAAGGGACCAACATTCAAACAATGATATACATACATAGGCATAACATTGATTGAAGCTCTAAAATCAACATATATTTAGCGATTCCATGATTACCTAAATTTGCAAGGAATAGAAACAATACATGTTCTTACATTTAGAGGAAGCTTCTTTTGAAGATAGCTGAAACATTCTCATCCACACTAATCTTTTCTCAATGTACCTTTCAGCTTTCTTTTGTTAGTGCACAATTCTTTGCGAAATTTTAGCATAAACAAGTATTTGCTTAATTGCATCCATCAAAGTATATTTACCTCAACTTTACGAAGTTTCAAGAATCTCTTTTTCTTTAGCTTCCATCACTTAGTTTTCGCTAATCTAGAAGGGAAAGGGGGTGTTGTTATCATGTCCTTTGGTGATTCAACGAGGGATCCTCTGGTTGGTTGTTATGCTGGCTCGGAGTTGCAGCCTCTTTCCTCCGTCTCTTCCTCAAGATAGCATCGGTGTCCTTTCTTACATTTGATCCCTGAATTTCGTTTCACTTTTCAAGGTAATTGCATTAGCGCTTTGCTTTGGATTTGTGTAGTCTAATAAGGTAACTTACTTGGTTCTATCCTGTTTATTGACGAAGCAAGTTGGCCTTACCTGATTTTCCAAGTTGTGGAATGCTCTGCTTTGTCTTATCCTGAAATTGTTTTGTATTAACAGCAAGTGATTTAACAATTTCCTCAAGAGACATACCTGGAAGGTGGAAGGAGCTTGTGGGGCTTGGTTTGATGCTTAGGTTGATTGTTGGAAATTTTGTGTTATTTCCATATCTGAAGTTAGGATGATCCCTCCTTACAGGATTATAAGTATTCGAAAAGTAGGGGATCATATTTCCTCTGCGGCTGTCCTGGGAATCCTCCTACAGCTTGGCATGCTCATGATTGTCATCTTGCAATGTGGTGAACACAGTTCAGGTAGGATGATTAGGCGCAGCACAAATTCCACAAGTCTTCACCTGCAGTGTATTTCAAGGGAGCTATCTGCGTACAAGGGAGGTTAGGTTAGAAATTGATGTTCAAGGTTAGAAACACTTACCTCTTTCTTCCTTGAAGATTCCTTCTTGCCTATACCACAAAATTGTGCGAATTGCAGCCATAATGGAGATTCATTCCCTAGCTGACCAGGGGGTTTTATTCACTATGGCGCCTACACTAGCAGCATCCTGCATCTTACCTCTCCATCGGAAGAGGGCCTGCATTGAAGTGTGAATGGAAGTTGTTCAGATATCCCATGTTGTGGACAACTTGCACAAAGTTGATTAAAACCTCTCCATTATCTTGATAGTAGTCTCGGTATCCCTTTGTTTGATGCCACAAATTTCTCTCTTCTTATTCCAGCGGTCTAGACTCAGCGGTAAAAATTTGTCCAATGAATAGCCTCACATATCTGTCCAAGTGGTTATTGAACTGAGAGGAAAATAAAACAACCAATCTTTAGGTCTAGTACTTAAGAAAATGGAAAAGCACGTAACTTGATTTGTTCGTCGGTTTATTACTTGCGGCATCATTCTAGAACAACTTTATGAAACTCTTTCAATTGTTGTTGAGGATCTTCATTCTCAAGACCATTGAAGCGGTGGTAGCAGATGTTATCAAACCATATTTCATAACTCATATTCAACTAGCCTATTCACGATAGTGATCACCAGTGGTGTGATTCACATCCGGTGCAGCCAATTTATTAGTGTTCTTTCAGGATTTGCAATATCGTCTTCCTTTTCAGAATCAATGGATGTATCCTAGACCAATCCGATGCAAGTCAGTCCAGGGGATGAAGATGATATGGTTCTTTTTGACGTAGCCTAGCGTCTCTTCGCTGTCTCTTTATAGTCTTCTCAATCTCTGGATTATAAGTGGAGTTCACCCGTATGAGAAGAACGAGTCATTCAAGAATAGAATTAAATTTGACACAATCCCCGGCAACGGTGCCAAAATTTGATGGTTGTCGAATCCAACAAAATAAAACTATCCTAGACAGATTATATGATTTGTGTCTAGTAGTGAGTAGGGTCGTATAACAGGGATTTGGTTAAATGATATTTCTCTTTTAAAAGAGATTAGAAAGGAAAAGAAGAATGGAGGTTTTGTTTGTTGAATCAAAATAATATTGAAACAAATAATAAAATCGAATATTGATAAGAGCCTAGCCAAGGAATCAAGATTAGTTTAATTTAGGGAATTAATCATCGATGCCAAAATTTTCTATTCCTTAATCCAGATAAACTGCGATATGGTTATTATCAAGCTCAAATACCTATCCCCCCGACTTTCTTGATAATTCAAAAAAGCTCTTTGATTATTTCTCTTATCGATTAGACAACCCTAAAAAAGTCTAGGATTTAATCTTCAATTGCATTAAAAACAAGAGAAGACTACCAATTCATGCCATTAGATATAAGAGTAAAACTATTTAATCAGATCATATATCTCCTTAACATGAATTCGACTATCTATTTTATAATCAAACATGTTATTGTGACACAGATACTAGAACTATCAAACAATTACGGATTTGACGTACTAGTTGACAATATATTAATTGCTATTTGAGTAGATGAGCTCTAATCCATACCTATCAACTAAGTATTTGACAAAACTTAAGAAGATATTAATATCCGAAAACAAAGGTAGAATAAAAGTAACTCAATTAAATCTTC
>JBBMOL010003053.1:0-18770 GCA_037954665.1 Laguncularia racemosa | reverse complement strand
AAAAAGAAGTAGGAAATTTCTTGAAAAAGGGCTCAATGCTTTGGGTAAAAAGGTGAGGGGTTTTTGGGGTTTATATTGGGGGTTTTTGATTTTTTTGAAAAAAATTTTGGGATAGAAAAATTGCCGGTTTTCTCAAAAAAAGGGAACCCCCTTTTGCATGAGGATGCCTTCGGTATTTTTTTGGGGTTTAGCTATAAATTTCATTCTTTTGGGATGGTGATAATAAATTAACATTTTTGAGTGAATGAGCTCCCATATAAAACTTTTCATGAATCTGGGGCCCATTAGGGGCTTTTAATGTGTAAGCCTTTTTAAGAAATGTTGGATTGGGATCAGTCAACCCAGTGAGCCTTATTTTTAACCCTTTCTGTAAATTTTCCCAAAATCATCTTAAAGCATTAGGTTAAACTTTTTAAGCCTTGTCATTGGGTTTAAAAATTTAGTTAAATTTTTTAAAGTATTAACAAAAAGGGTTATGAATAAATTTAGCTATTTAAAATTTTTCCTCTTGACTAAAGTCCTTTTGATGAAGTTAAATGGGATTTTAGGCATTGAAAAAACCCTTTTCAAAATTTTTTTAAGGCACTGCCTAGTGCAAATATGTTTATAATAGCTGCATTGTTGAAAAGTGCATTTACTTAATCAAGAATTTCTTTTCCCTTTGTGAATAACTTTTCACTAGCTAATGATCTCAACCCTGGTTGGTTTAAAGTCCTCTATCTATTTTGTTTGAATTTCCTTTCTTGTAAGTTGATTATCCTACTTTTTTTTCCCAATGCCCAATATTCTTCGGGGGGGGGTAAACTTTGCTTAATCCCTTTCATATTTCATGGAGGTTTTCCACATAGGGAAAGAACTAGAAGAGGTTATTTCCAATATCAACTAAAAAATTTTTGAGCTTAGAAAATACTATTTTTCCTTTGGATATCTTATTAGTTGAAACCCCTTGAAGGGCCTCAAAAATTTTTATTTTTTTTTAAATTTTCCAATTTGGTTTTTTTTAAATGCATATTAATTAGGGCCCACTTTTTTTTTTTTTTTAATAAAAAGTAAAAATTTTTAAAGTAAAAAGGGGGGACCCCTTAATTGCAAGGCACAAGCCAATGCCTTGTTTGGAAAATACCCTACAAAACATGGGGAAAGCCCCAAGTTTGATACTCCAAAAATGTGCAATTTGCTTTCCTTCTTTTTTTATTTCTTCAGGGGGTTTACAAATCTATTGCGCTAACATTCTGTATTGCCAAAACAATATATTCATCATTCAATTAAACTCGAAGGTCGGCTCTCATCACTTTACCCTACTTTTAAAGTACTGTGTCAATGTAAGTGAACGAAAAAACCCCCTCTGGACCATCAAGTGAACAATTTCAACCGCTGCATTAGAAAGTTCCATACGATAAAAAGGTTTCCCAGATGCCAAAATTTTTTGCTCGGATGTCACAGACCAACTCCGGGTTTGGAAGGGGCAACTTGCGAACGCCACCAAGCCAGCCCAGGGGATCTGGACCACGTTTCAAACGCCATTGCCCCATTTGAGTCAAAAGCTCATACAAGGGGGTTTCCAGCATCCCCCTAACTGTGATTGCGCTGTGGATAGGCATCACATTCCACATCAGCATATGTTCTATTATTCAAGCACATGATGGAAAAGAAAGGGTGTCACCCAAAATTTGGCATCCACAATCACAAGCGATTCTTTTTTTTTTTTTTTTAAAACCCCTTTGCTGTGTTTTTTTTTAGTGCATATTCTCCAACCTTCCTTTTTTCCCCATTTTTATCTTCTTAGCCTACAAGTTATGGGACTCATTCGCATTCCCCTTTTCTTTTTAAGTGCTTGTTTCCCTTTATCTTCTGCTCTTTTTTTTTTTTTTTACTAGTCACCGGGTTTTTTTTAAATTGGTTTGGGACTGATAGGGATGACTGTGTTACTTTTGGTTTTGGGGCCCCGTGTTCATCCATTTTCGCGGGACATTTTTAGTTGCTGCGCAAGTTTCATAGTAGCTAGAGTTCACGATTTCCATAAAATTTTCTAAAACTTCTTTTTTCGTTATTTCACATTTTTTAGGGCCCTTCACTTAGTGTCCCAAAAAAAAAAAAAAAACGACAATCGAAAACCATTTGGGAAAAGGGCGAAGGGAGGATAAAGCTGCCATATTGTTGGCACTCACTCAGTTTTTTTTTTTAATTTAAAAAATGTGTACTAGAGCTAATAATTGTGGGTATTGCTGGTACTATAGGTTTCTGTAACCCTATTTTTTGTTTTTAATTTGTAGTGTAGCCCACAAATTGAACATGCGTGCTTGCTCTGTCTGTGTGTGCAAATTTAATTTAAAAAGTTGCTTGGCTAATTGTGACAGTTTTTAGAGGGGGAAAGGACATGGTGTCAGTTTAAAGTGAGAGTTTCGAGTTAATTTTTTGTTTTTGGGTGCCAACTTCTTTTTGAACGGGAAAAAAGGAAAGTAGTATGGGTAATTTGGTCATTTTGTAAATTTGGGAAAAAAAAGATAACATTGGTGGGACATCTAAGGGGAAACTTTTTGGAAAATTTTGGGGTTTGTTTTCCCCCGCAATTTTTAGTTAGATTTTTTTTTTTTTTTTTTTTGCATTAATTTGATTGTTCTCTGTTTCTAAAATATTTAAAGGGATAAACTTGTTTTTTTGGTAATTTCAATCTTTTTTTCTATGGAAGCTTTATATATTTCAATTGAGGGTTATCAAATTCTATCGGGTTTTAAAAATTTTTAATTTAAAGACTAGGGGGATGTGGGTTTCGAGATGCATTTTTCCATGTGAATTCGAAAACCAACCATGACAATGTCAGGGTTTATTTTTTTAAAATTTTTTATCTTAAAGGAGGATTTACATGTGCAGAAAGATTGGGGGGAAATTTACCCTACATTTGCATAGGTATTGGGATGGGGTATGGGGCCTAATTGGGCCCGATGGCTCGTTTTGTGGATAAAAATTATAGTTTTTTTAACGGGATGGCTTTTGGCGTGGGGTAAATAGTAGTTTTTTAAAAATTTTAGTGGAAGTTTGGTGGTCCTTTTTTGGGGAACCAAACCAAATCCAACTTCAAAAAAACTACAACTCCCATGTTCCCACTCCCCCTTTTTAATTTTTAAAAAACCCCACATTACCCATTTAAACCCTTTAACCCTTTTGGAATGTTTTTAGGAATTTTGATGGAAAGTTTTCTAAAATTTAGCTAATGGATTAAAGGGGCCCCAAAAGGCACGAAAATTCTTTTAAAAACCCCTTTTCCCTCTTGTGAGTTTTTTTGAGTCCCCTCAAAAGATCTTAAAGGGGTTGGGGGGGCCCCGGGTTTTGGGGGCCCTCCGGAAAAAGGGCAATGGCAAGGGGTTTAGTGTTTTTCCCTTTTTGGTGTTTTTTTGGGGGGTTTTTGGGTTTTTGGGGGTTAGGGGCTTTAAAAATTTTGGTTCAGGGGGGGGAAATTTTAAAAACCCCTTTTTGGGTTTGGGGGGGTTTTAAAAAAATTTTAATTTTTTCCCTTTTCTTAAATTTTAATTTTTAAAATTTTGGTTTTGTTTTTTTTAAAAATTTTGGGGTTTTTTTGGGGGGGTATAATTTTTCTGGGGAAAAAATTAATTTTTTTTGGGTTTTATGGGGGGGGCAATTTAAAAAATTTTTTTTTAAATTTTTATTTTTAAATTTTACTAATTTTCCGGGTATTTTGGGGGGAAAAAGGGGTTGGGGGTTTTTTTGAAAATGTTTTTCCTTTTTTTTTTTTAAAAAAAATTTTGCTTGGTTAAATTGGGGGGTTGGGTTTAAATTTTTGGGGGGGGGGTTTTTTCTTAAAAATTTTTTTAAAATTTAAAAGGGGGGGGCAATTTTTTTTTTCATTTTATTTTTTTTTTAAAACGGGGGAATTTTTTTTTATTAAATTTTTTATTTTTTTTTAAATTTAATTTGTGTAATATATAAAATTTATGGTTTTAAACACTAGCTTGGGGTTTTTTTAAAAATTTTTTTAAGGGGTTTTGGCATTTAGGATTTTGGGGGCTTTTGGTTTTTGGGTTTCCGGGGGGGGTTTTAAAATTTTGGGGTTTTTTTATTTGTAGGGTTATGGTTTTCGAATTTATTTTGAAGGCAATATTTTGGGTTTTTTGTTTAAGTACTTTTAGAGTTTTTGCAGGGTGTTTAGCAATAGCAATTTTTTTGGGTTTTGTGATTTAAATAATTCTAAAAAAATTTTGGCGTAGTTTTACAGAAAGGCCTTTTTTTTGATTGGATTATTTATTAGAAATCCCCTTTTGTATTTTTGGGACATTAAAAAACTTCAAAAAAAATTAATTTTTAAAATTTCTAAATTGAGTAAAGATTTTTTTTTGTCCTAAGGAGACTTTTACCCCGTGGGAAAAATGTCCCCCCTCCACGTCTTTCCCCGGGGAAAATTTCGTTCGAATTCTGTCTAAGGAGGCTGGATTTTAAAGGGGGGACCTTTTTTTTAAACCCAAAATGCGTCTTTCCGGGAAAAATTTATCAAATCCCCAAGTAAAAAAAAATAATTTTGTTTGACTGAGGTTTAGCCAAAAAAACCCCCTTCTATTAAATAAAGTTATTTAAAAAGGGGTATCCCCATAAAAAAATGTTTAGACTTTACATTTATTTTTTTTGATGATCCTTTAAAGTTTGGGAGGTATGCCACAGCCCTTTTTAAGGGGTTTTCATTTAAAATGTTTTTGAAGTAAAAGAAATTTTAATGTTATTAAAAGGGGAAAGAAAACTTATTGAATTAAAAATTTAGCCCACAGGCAATTTTTATGTCGCTAGATTCATTATTGCATGATTTGCATTGGTAAATTATGATTTTTGTTATATCTCAAATTAAGAAAATTTAAACATGTTTTTGGGTTTTCAGCCCAGAAAAACCCTTTTACTGATTTCTAAAGTAGAAAACCCCATTTTTAAAAAGTGAAAAATTTAAGACTTGGAGAGATAAAATACTTCTTATTTGGGGGGGTTTTTGGACATTGACTATGCCACTTTAAGGATGAGCCACTTCTGAGTGAAGAAAACATCAAGCTGATTTTTTAAACTTAAAGAGAAAGGGGGAAAGTTCCAAACCCCAAATTAGTATCATGTTCCCTTAAGAGCAAACTCAATGCGGAGTCCCGGGTCAGTGGTCAATATAAAAATGTCAAAGAGTTTTCTAGATCCCCTTGAAAGGCAAAATTTTTAAATTCTAAAAAAGTCTTAGCTAGCACCCTGATTTTGAAGGGTTTACATCTGCTAAGTTGAATTCTGTAAAAAGGGGTTAAAAGAACACATAAAAAAAATGCCCCTGATTTTGCAAATCGTTTTAAGGCTTAAAAAGATTGGGGTTTTCGGATGCTTTCCCAGGGTTTTTTTTTGACGGGCCCCTTTCCTTTACGGGGATGGACCCTTTTTAAAATCTCTTACAACACAATAAGGACAAATGGACAAAAAAATGATTATTGACCAATTTTGTGAAGAAGAGGAGGCCCGATTAAAATCTGGAGTTTGGGGGAAAAAGCAATGATGGTTACTAAAGGGGAAAAAAAACCCCGGGAAAAATTAAAAGGGAAAAAAGGGGGAAAAGGGGGAAAAACCAACCCAATGCTGACATAAGAAAGAAATCCAAGTGTTTTTTCTGTAAAAAAAAAGGGACCAAAAAAGAAAGGCTGTGTCAAACATAAAAATTTTGGCCCCTTTAAAAGAAAGGTAAATTAGTCTCATATGTTTGTTTTGAGTCTAACATGGTTGAAAGTGAAATTTAACAAAATGGTGGATTGATTCTGGATCTTTCAATCCATATTTCTAATTCCATGGGGGTTTTAAAAAAAAACCCGGGGAAAACCCCGTAGGGGCTGGAAACGATTTATCTATTTTGGAAAAAAAGATTTGAAACGCATGTGGAAGCTATTGGGAAAGCATATTAGTACTTAAGAGTGGCTTTAATTTAATTCTTAAAAAGAACCCCTATGTTCCTAGTTTTTCTAGGAAATTTTATTTCAATTTTTAAAAATTGTTTCCTTTGGAATTCAATTTTAACTTTTTTAAACAATGGTTTTGTTTTAAAATTTTTTAAAACCAATTTATATTGGTGATGGTTCTTCATTGGAAAGGTCTTTTTTTTATTAAATTTACATAATAATGCCCCTCATGATGTTATGCAGTACAAGCTGGTACAAAAAAATTTTGTTTTTTAATGAGGGGTTCTTTTTTTTTTATGGAAACCCTAGGGCCCCAGGTCTTTTCCTATTGAGAGAGTTAAAAGATTGGTGAATGATGGTATAAATTAGTAAATTTTGATTTCACTGAAATTTTTTTTACTTGTTTTAACTGCATAAAGGGGAAAAACAGACTAACAAGTCAAAGAAAGGTGCCAAAAAAGGGGTTCGGCCCCTATTAGAAATTTTTCCATTCTGTATTTTTTTGTCCAGATAAGGAAATTTAAGGTCAGAAATAATTTATCACATTTATAGACGATTACTCACATATATGAAACTCTACCCTGCTTCTCATAAAAGTGAAGCGTTGGAAGCCTTTAAGGTTTTTAAAGCTAAAGTAGAGAAAAAATGCGGTAAGCAAATCAAGATTGTGGAACCGATAGAGGTGGGAGTATTATGGAGTACAGGAAGATGGACAAGCATCGGGGCCCCTTTTGCAAAAGTTTCTTCAAGTTAAGGGTTTTATAGCCCCCCAAATTTACCCCATCCCAGGTTCACCTGATCAAAAATGGTTTTTGGGGAAAAAAGAAAAAACCGAACATTAATGGAAATGGTGCGAAGTATGTTTAGTAGCTCTAAATCCCTTTAAATCCTTATGGATTGAAGCATTAAAGATTTTTGCTTTAAAATTTTTAAAAACGGGGTTTCCCAACCAAGGCTGTTTCTAAAAAAAACCATTTGAGTTTTTTTAAAAGGGTTTGGGAAAACCCGAGTTTGCGTATATGCGTGTTTTTGGGGATGCCCGTCTGAATTTAGAGTTTAAAAACCCACAAAAAAAAGAAACTGGATCCTCGGCCCAAAGTGGGTTTTCATTGGATATGCCGAAAAGCCCAAAGGATACGGGATTTTATTGTCCATCTCACACTACTAGGATTTTGGAATCAAGAAATGAAAAAATTTCTTAAAAATGATCAAAAAGTGGGGGTGATCTATCTCAAGACATGTTCTTGAGCAAATCTACCTTCCACATCAGGTGGGGAGTTTGGGGTTGTTGTTCACAACACTCCTCGAGTTCAAATAGGTTTTTGAAAAAACCCAAATTAAATTTAAAAAACCCAACAAATTGCTGAGGAAATCATAGTAGATCAAAATAAAGAAATGATTGAGCAACATGATCCACAAAAAAAAGTTGTCCCAATTTTAAGGAGATTTTACTAGAAAAAGGGAAAGGATCAACAATCCCTGTGATTATTTGTGTATTTAAAAGAATTAAAGTACAATATTGGAGCTAAAAAAAGATCCTGAGTCTTTCAAGGAAGCTATGAATTGGTTTGAGAAAATTTTAGGGTTTAAAATTGCTATGTTGATGGGGATGAATTCTATAAAGGAGTAATGAAATCTGGGGTCTTGTCCCCTTGCCCCCAAAGGTGTAAAGGCCAAAAGGTAATTTTAAAAGGGTTTTTTAAAAAAATAAAAGAGACTCATTTGGGGAACTTTGAAAAAATATAAGGGGTAGATTGTTGCTAAAGGGTTCACCCCAGCGTGAAGGAAATTTATTACACAGAGACCTTCAGGGCCCGTATCCCGGAAAGATCCCCTTTCGCATTTAAAAATTTGCATTTGGAGCTCAATTTTATCTTGGTTACAAAAAAATGGATGTTTAAAACAGCTTTCCCAAATGGTTAAACTAGGGGAAAAGGTTTATATGAAAAAACCTGAAGGATTTTTTTCTGTGAAGGTGATCACTTGGTTTGCCCAAACTAAAAAAAACCATTTTTTTGGATTAAAACAAGCCTCCCGTCAATGGTATTTAAAATTTCATGTGTTATCTCTTCATTTGGTTTTTGTTGAAATATCATGGATCAATGTTTATACCAAAAGGTTAGTGGGAAAATAAGATTTGTTTTCTTTTTCCCTTTTGTGGTTTATATCCTAATTGCATCAAATGAAAAGGGTATGTTTTTTTGGGGGGAAACAATTTCTTTCTAAAAATTTTGATATGAAGGATATGGGTGATGCATCTCAAGTCATTGGGATTAAGATTCATAGAGATAGGGCATAGGGAATTTTTAGGTCTTTCAAGAAACATATATTAACAAAATTTTAGAAAGATTTCGGATGAAAAATTGTTCCCCAGCGTTGCTTTCCCATCGTTTAAGGGGGGTAAACTCCATTTGGACCCAAAGCCCTAAAAAAGAGTTTGAAAAAGAGCAAATGAAAACATTCCTTATGCTTTGTTGTTGGAAGCTTAAAGTATGCTCAGGTCTGTACTAGACCTGACATTGCATTTGCTGTTGGAATGTTAGGAAGTTTTCGGTCAAATCCGGGGTTGACCCCTGGGGAAAAATTTAAAAAAAGTCTTGGATATCTTCAAGGGACAAAAGTTACATTTATGTACAAAAGGTCAGATGAAATTTTGAAGTTAATTTGGGTACTTGATTCAGACTTTGCCCCGGGTGCGTTGATTCTCGAAAATCAACATAAAGGGTTCATTTTCATGTTAGCCCGGGGGAGCCCTTTTTATGGAGAAGTGCCAAGCAGACTTTAAATGCTTTCTTCTACTATGGAAGCTGAGTTTTTCATGTTTTGGGCTTACCTCAAAAGGTGTATGGTTGAAAAGGGTTTTATCGAAGGGCTTAGGGGGTTTTGGTTCTATATCTAAGCCCCGAGGATGTATTGTGGGCAATTCAGTGCAGTCTTTATGGCTAAAAAAAAATAAAAATGGGAAATCGAAGCAAACCTTCGACATAAAGTATTTGGCCTAAGGGGGAAAAAGTTAAAAAATAACAAAGTGGTTTATTTAAATATATTAAAAACAGAGTGATGTTGCCATCCTTTGACTAAAGGCATGCCCCCACAAAGAAAAATTTTAAAGGGTCATGTTTTTTAATATGGGGCTTGGTTCCTTTTGTGTTAGTGAAACTCTATGAGTAGATATTTCTATATTTGTTGTGCACATTTTGTTTATTTGGGGGGAAATATTTTTTAAAGTTTGGATAGAATAAACGTTAGGTTTATTCTTTAAAAGCTTTTGGGAAAGAGGTTTAAAAACTTGATACTTTGTAATACATGGAAGATACAAACCGGTAAAAAAGGGAAAAATATCGCCATGATTCGTGTATTGATTTTTCTTAAAGTCAAAGGGGTTTGTGGTTTTAAGTAAAGTAAGGGCCCAAAGGGGGAGAATGTTGGAATAGTGGAAGGGTGGTCCAAATTTTTAGGAACCACAAACCAAAAACTTAATCAACTAAAAACTCCATGTTCCCCCCTAACCATTAATCCTAATCAACCACATTACCCCCAAAACCCTTTAAAACCCTTTTGGCATGATTTTAGGAATTTTGATGGAAAGTTTCTCTATAAATAGAAAATGGATTCAAGGTCCCAGAGCACAAAAAATTCTATTAAAAACCCCATTACCATCTTGTGAGTTTTTTTGAGTGCTCAAAAGATCTTAAAGGGGTTCCCAAAAGGTTTGACTTTTTTGTTCCTCCCCCCCGGATTAAGCAATGGAAAAGAGGTTAGTGTTTTTTTCCAAATTTCCCGCGCATTTTATGTGTTTGTATTTGGGTTACGGCTTTTTAGTTAGGTTTGCCCAGGAGGAGGTGATGGAAGTTGTTTGTTGGCCTTAAAGGGGTGTAAATCTGGACCTACAGTTGGCCGAGGGTTTATCTTTTCTTTTGCCACTACTGGTTCATATTGCTTTGCTTAGCTTCATATGGATTTTTTTTTTTTTTTCCACAGATCAGCTCAGGGATAATGATTTTTTTAAACCTTTATTACACTTGAGCCCAACTAGCTTTTCTTTTGGGACGGGGAATTTGCCACTTCAAAAAAAAAAAAAGTTACTCATCTTATTTTTTGGGGATTTCTTTTAGTAGGAAGGTGTAAAGTGCGAATTGTTGGAGACTTGAACCATTCCCCATGCGACATTCTCATGTTCTATTAGATAAACCTTTTTATGTGCACCATCTGATTGAAAACGGTTTTTGGTGGGCATTTTTGAAACCCCACGTTTTTTTTTTTAGAAATTTTCAAACTTTTTTTTGGGGAACTTCATTTTGAAAGTAAAAGCTCTTATCCCTCCTTTGAAATATGGCTTTTGGGTCACATAGTTTTTTTAATGACCCAAAAACTTGATCTTTTATTCTTTAATTTCTCTTAGTGGAAAAGTTTTTAAAAACAAAAAAAGTTCTATTGAAGCTATAAAGAAATGCCCCATTGTAAAAAAATGAAAAAACGTCATATGGCATTTTAGAAAAATATATTTTTAAAAAGTACTCAGTTAATATTGGTTTTCCCTCTTCATCTTTTTCATTTTTCCCCCAAAAGCTACTTCTAGGGAAAGGTAAATAGATTTGACCCTTTTTGCTAGGTGCAGGTTAAAAATTTTAGAGCACTTGGAGCAAACAAAACATTTTGTTGCGAAATTGCAAAGTATGGAGGGTTTGAATGTAAAGGGGTTTGATCCTCATGTATTGCATTCACTAAAAAATTTTAAACCCCCCAAAATTGAGCATGGTTGAGCTAGTTAAAATGTACATTTATATCCCCTAGTTTTTAGCCGTAGGGTGTGTGTTTATATGGAGGTTTATAGGTTGCAAAAATTTGAATGGGAAGAACCTTAACCTAGTTGCTAAGCTATTTCTTGCATGCATGAGGTCGTTTATTGTGAGTTCGAGTCTTTCTTGATGCTTTTTTTCTTGAAATAGTGAGAAAGAGCTGACGATTTAAATTTTCTAGTGTGTCCTTAAAGTTTGCTTTTGGTCATGGGGTCGAATCTAAGAGGGGGAGATTTTGTGATTATGAAAATCTTGTTTAGCAAGATTCGGGTTTTGCATAGAGAATTCTTATTCCCTGTTATTTGGGACTTCCAGAAAAAAACAAAAGTTTTAGTGGGGGATCCCGGTGCATGTGGGCACCTACTAGGTTTTAAAAAAAAAAAAAAAAAAAAAAAAAAAAAAAAAACTTTTAAAAAAAAAAAAAAAAAAAAAAATAATGCCCGGTGTTGGAGGAGCGAAACGAGTTTTAAAAAAAAAGGGTTTTGTCTATTTTGGTTCCCAATTCAAAAGCTATGTGTATATGAATTAGTACTGGCATGGGTATTTTACTGCAAACTACAATAGCTATTTTGTTTAAAAATTTCAGGGAGAGGGGGCCATGCAGATGGTCATGCTACTGGACATCCTAAGAAACCCGTATCTGCGTCTTTTAGCAGACAAAAACATTTTCATTTTAATGACATGATTTTTTTTTTTCCCAAATCTTGAGAAGAAAATTGTGAGGTTCCAAGGGAAATGATGTGGTTGGTGTTATTCTTTTTTAAGGCTCCTCCCTTTAGCAGAAGAGGATGCAGGGTAAATGCAACCCACCTTAGTTGCCATCAAAGGCACTATGAAGATCCTTCGTTTGTCTATGAACTCCAAAAAAAGGAGAGGGGAGTATACCCATCATTTGGAAATACATATTAGGAGAGCTTTCTTAGACTTATAGGGAGCCCCTTTTTTATTTAAAATTAAAAAAAAATTTTAGCATGAACTGGTAGAGCAGAAATACTAAATTTTGTAGGGGGAAACAAAGTATAGTTTGCTTGTTAGTTATTGGGGTTAAGGCTAGTGGATGATCACTTGATTGCCCTTTATTTTCAAGTTGCTACTACAAAAGCTGGTTTAGCACAAAGACGTGGGGCTTGGGAGCGAAACAAAAAGCAAAAAATGATGATTCCAATGGCCCCGGTTTCATATACACAAGAGCCTTTTAAGTCGTGGATTTTTAAAATTTTCTAAAATGCAGATTTCATTTTTCCCACTAAGTGATTTTAAATCCCTATTTGTACTCTTACATTTTTAAATATCTTTCTATGTTTTTCTTAATTCCCTTTATTTTACATGCCCTTGAAGTATTTTTTTTTTTTTGAGATTTTGTTGATTTAATGTTTTTTTATCACTTTTTTCCCAAATTTATAAGACTAACCTATATTTATTTATTTTTTTTGGGAGTAGGGCCTTTTGAAGACTCTCTTCCTCCTCTTCCCCCCCAAAGTGGTAGTGATTAAATTTAACTATTGTTACCACTTGCAATGGGTTGAGAAAACTTAAAAGGGTTTATTTCCCTTTTTGGGTTTAAAGATATCCACATCTATCACTTAACTTTTTTCCCCCTGTTTGTTACTTAACTTTCTTTGAATATCTCCACAAATCTTAGATAGTTTCTAAATATTTTAAAATTTGACTATTTAAATTGATTTGATGCCCTAATTATTGAATTGTTTGAACATGATTAGATAATTATTAAAAATATCCAATTGATGACGTTGGGCCTTCAATTATTTGTTTTTTTTTAAAATTGTTTTTGAACTTTTCTTCATTAAGCTTTTTTTAATTTTGCTTCTTGTTTTTTGTCCTTGTTTTGCCAATTTTTTTTTTTAGCTTCTAAATTTCTCTTGATCTTTTAACTATCTATGCTTCTACTTTTGATTTTTTGGGCACTCCTATTTTGTGCTTCTAATCTTCTTTGGATTTCCTTGGTTCTAAACTACCCCTTTTGAATCTTCAAGAACTTGTCCATGTTTTTGAACTTCTTTCATGCTTTAATCTTTCGAAGTTTTTAAATTTTAGTTTTTTGATTCTTCATTTTTTTTTCATTCTTCATTTGAGTCTTAAATTTCAAAAAGGGGTTTCGGGACTTTTGCAAAATTGGAATTTCTTGTGATTTTTTTTGGGGGTTTTTGGGGATTTCTTTTGTGTTTTTTGGGACCTTTTTTTCTTTTTGTTATTTTTGGGTTTTCTATTAGGTTTTGCCTAACACTTTTTACTTCACATTTTAAACAACTTGTTAGCTAATTTTACACTTTGTTTTGTTATCATCAAAACTCTATTAATTTTTCAATAAAAGTATTGAAAATTTTTTAAGTTTACCATGTTTATAAATGTGGATTAGTTGCCCATTTTTAAAAGTATTTGTAGGATAGATTATTTAAATTTTTTGGGTTCTAAAAAATTTTTCTCTAGTATCATAGAAATTTATAATTTCCTAAACCCTTTTTTAGCAAAATTAGCATATGAAAGAGAAAAAAAGTTTAAATTATTTTTATGTTAGAAAATTTTAAGTTTAGAATTTTTAAAGGATGAGTTGAAAAACTCTTTAAAAAAATTTGAAAAAAAAGTCCTTGTTCCCTTTTTCAAATTCCGGTTTATTCAAATTAATGTTATTTCTAAGATTTCGCCCTCGTAGAAACCTTTCTTCTAAAAAGTCTTGGAAAAAATCACGTTTGTTGTTTGAGTCCTCAGTTAAATCTTAGTCAATAAAGAAAATAAAAAATTGCCACTTTCTTGACTGACCCTAAAAAAGGGGGAAAACAAAGCCAATTGAAAAAAAGTAGCAACAATAAATGAGTAGTTTACTTTTTAGTTGCTAGTAACATTTGCCAGATTTATTTTGTAGTTTTAAAAGAAAGTTCCCTATAGTTTGGGTTTGATATTTTAATTTTCGTCTTTAAAATTACATTAAAAGTAGTTTTTAATAGTGTTATTGAGATAGGAGTGGAGAAAGTGAGGGAAAAAGGGAAATTTGGCTTATTTTCTTGTCTTTCCCTTTATTTGGTTTGTGTAATTTTTTTTTTTTTTTTTTTTTAAATCTCCAAAATAAGGGTGGATTTTTTTAATTGGGTCAAATTTTATATGAGTGGAATCAAATAACATTCTTACCTTACAAGGCGATTATTGCTATTAGTTTGTGGGTTAATTATTCTATAGAATTCTTATTGTATTTAAAAAAAGAATTGCAAAACTTTTTTAAATCAAAGGGTAGCTTTTTCCTTAGTTTTTTCCCCCCATACTTTTTCCATGAGACTTTAAGCCACTTGTTGGGTTCCCCTGGACTAAACCACTTAAAAACCCCAAATATCACAACCTAGACCCAACCCCAATTTTAAAAACCCCTTAGCCATGACTTTCAGATTTATTTGTAATCTATTACAAGAATTATTTAAATTGCGACTTTAATAAAATGATAGATATTCTCTATTATATTCCCTAGGAATTGAAAATTTATTTCCATCTTTTTTCATTCAATCAACTAAATATACCAAAATTTAATTTAAGTTTTGAAGAAAAGTAAATCTAAGGGTTCCATGAAAAATTAGTTTCGCCTTTAAAAACCCAAAGGAAAATGGGGGGGGCCATAAACCAAAATTTTTTAATTTTTATTTTTTTCCCCACTTTAACATAACTATGGGCTTGGGATGTATATTGCTATATAATTTTTCTAACATGGCAATTCGCAAGTTGTTGGAAGTGAGTTTACAAATATCTCTAATTTTATGTGTGTAACACTAGAATGATATCTTTTAGGTAAAATTTTCAGCATTGAGGGAAATCCTCCTTTGGATACAAATTATAGGTTGGGTCGGAAACATTAAATTTCCCTATAAAATCCTTAGATATAGATTCAAAAAATTTAAAACTAAAACCCGCCTTGTAAATCTTGGAAATTTTTAAAAAAAATTATATTATATAAAATCTATAAGGAATCTAGTGAAACCTTTTTTTTCTTTTTTTTTTTTTTTTTTCCTTCAATTAAAAATTTTTCTTTCATTCATACCAAAAACATTATATCGAAAATAAAAAGGGACTGTCACTTGTAAATTAAAATTTCAAGAAAAAATAAAAAATAAAAATTAAATTACAACATAGATCCAAATCGAAGATCTGTTGTTTGCCTCATGAGTATTTTCCAAAAATAATGTGCTATAAGTAAAAACAATTGTTTTACTAAGATATTTGTCTAATTTGATTGTACCAATTAATAAATATTAAAAAAGTTTTTTAAATATGCCACTTCATATGTGTCAAGTCAAATTTTTAAAATTTTACATTATTTTCCCTTTAATCCGATTCACATTAGATCCAAATGCTCACCCAATATAAACCCTTCGACTTAAATTGGGAAATTTTTATTATTTTTTTTGGAGTCGCCCCCCAACTGGGTTTGGGGAAAAAAAATTATTGAATTAGAATTAATTGAGCGGATTACTTTAATATAGAAAATTTAGTCGACGAAACTCCTTTTTTATTTTTATAAAAGAAGAAGAAAAAAAAACCAGAGATTCTAAACCCTCAGGGGCTATCCTAAAAAAACCCTAAATTTACCATTTTATCCTTCTGAAATCTAAATTATGTTATGATACCCTTTTTTGCACAAGAAGAAAATACTAAAAAAAGTGATATAATGTTTATACTAAAAAATGTTTTAAATTTTTTTTTTTTTTTCTTTTTAGAGTTGCCCCAAAAAGGGTGCCTACGTCCCTCCCTACTCGAGTTTAAATAGGCCGTAGTTCGCTTTTTTAAAAAAAAAATTAATAGATTTTTTTGATTTTAATTAGAAAGTATGTTGGGTTTACTTTTAAATTATCATTTTAAAAAATTTTTTAAAAAAAAAATTCAAAAGTCTAACCCTTTATTATTATTATTTTTTTTAAAAAAACAAAAACCCTTTTAAATTTAAAAAAAAATCAATTATATATATTTTTATAAAAAGAAGTTTTCTAAGCAAATAAAAATATTAATTATTTTACTAATTTTTTTTAAATTATCTATTAATTAAAATAGACATATATATTTTTTTTTTTTTAGAAAACTTTTAAACCTAATTCTAATTAACTTATTCAAAAAAAAATTTTTTTTTTTTTCTTTTTTTTCATATATTTATTTTATTTTTTTTTTTTTCCACACATATTCAAATAAAAAAATAAATAAAAAAATAAATAAATAAAAAAAATTTTGGGCAAACTTGGACATGGGTCGGGGTTTGCAGGTCGGGATCGTGCGGGTTTTAGGTCAGGTTGGATCGGCGATCGGAGCTTCCTAAACGGTAGGGTTTCCAGTGGCCCTTTTTAAGGCGATTGATAGCTGCTTTTTAGGCTTTTTGAAAGTGGGCAAAACCAAAGGTGGTGGTGGCTTTCTTCAAGAACCTTTTCCAAATGGGGGTTTGGAGGGTGGTCGTTGGTTGCGATTTGGGGAACTTTGATAAAGCTTTTAAAATCGGTGTTTTCTCTCTTTTTTTTCTCTTCTGATCCCTGCTCTTTCTTTTTTCTGTTTTTGCTCTATTTATAGACTTAAAAAACCGAGTTGGATAAGCTCAGATTTCCCTTTTAAAAAGCCTAAATCAGATTTGCGGTTGAGCCCACTTTGATTTTTCCCTTTTATTCGTGTAAATCTTTGATTTTTGTTAAGAATTTATGTTAATTAGATGATGTTTATCTCATTTTAGTCAAAGACTTGTTGGATTTGTGTAAAAAAATCGCTTTTAAAAAGGTCGGATTTCCCCCCCTCACTACTGGCAAAAGATTTTCAGATGGAGGTTGGGATGAGCATGCGCCTGAAGCGTGCAATCCCTCCTCCAATTTATATGCTGCTTTGTGTCCTTTGGGGAAAGGGAAAAAAAAAAACTGAACACGCAAAAGCCCCCCATGTTTTGAAGCCCGCGACCTGACCTCTTCCCTGCATGCCCTAAGGCCAACGATGGACCAACTGGGCTAGCTCACTTTCTCGTTTTTTTATTAAACGCAATTTGTATATATGCGTTGTAATTTTTTTTTATTTTTTTTATTATTTTGAAATTTTAAAAATTTTTTAAAAATTATTTAACCCCTTTTATTATTGTTTCTCCATCATTTTCCAAAATTGGTGTATTTCTACTATTTTTTTTATTTTTTTCATTATTTTCCCCTTTTTTTTTGCAAAAAAGGGGGAAAAAATTTAAAAAAAAAAAAATTTAAAAAAAAAAACAAATTTTAAAAAATTATTTATGGGTTAACGGGCAAAAAAAGGAGTTTTTTTATAGCTGCCCCCTTTTTTTAGTTAAAATTTGAAAAAAATTAAAATACAAAGACAACAAAGACGCCATTTTTGGTGATAGATCGAGTGGGGTAACGTACAATTGATTGGTATTTGAAACCCGGGTTTTATAGGGAGTTTTTTTTTATTACTTGTTTAAGTAAGGGAAATGCTTCCCCAAGCTGACAATCCCATGTTGTAAAAGAAGATGATTACTTTATGATGATTAATACTCCATTTGGGGGTGGTCTTAGACAAGAAACATTAAAAGACTAGCAACTTGGAGAGATAGATCATTTAGAAAAAGTCTCTTATGAGCTGACTGATCGATAATAGGAAATGTTTTCATTAGCTAAAAAACTTTAAACGGAGATTGTTTATGAATGTGTTTTTATGAGTGAACAACTGATAATAGGAGGCGGGCTTACAGGACTAGCAACCTTAAAAAAAAAAGGGTTGTTTTGGAAAAAATGCTCTTATGAGCTAGCTAACTGGGTTTAAAAGGAAGTGTTTTTGCTAGATTTGCGACCTTAAAAAAAAAATTGATATCTAGAAAAGTGCTCTTATGAGCTGATAAACAATAATGAGAAGCGTCCCCACTAAACTAGCGTAGTTAAAAAGGAGGATATTCAGGAAAGTGCCCCAATGTGGGCTAAATTTAAAAAAGATTTATCCAGGAAAGTACCCCCTTATAAGCTGACTAAAACCCATAAAAGGAAGTGTCCTCTTTGGGGCTTGCAAAACCTTTGAAAGAGGACATTTAAGAAGTGCCCCCATTGTGGGTAACTACCCCTTTAAAAGTAGGAAGCGTTTCTTTGGGTTTTAAAACCCAAAAGGGAAAGGGAAAGTTTAGGATGGGTGCCCCAGTATAGGTTGACTCTAAGAGGGTATATCTAGGAAAGTGCCCCATTGTGGGCTGACTAACCGAAAACCCGATGCCCTGGATTATCTTATAAAACCTTTGCATTTCTAAAAGTGCTTATGGTGAACTGGTCAAATGAAAAAGGAAAGGTCCCTTTTTTAGACTACCAAAACTTATAGAATATGTGATTCTTGATGATTTTTTACCCTAAATGTTTACCGGTTTATCGCAGGTAATGTAAACAACGGGAAACCTCGTGATGGTTTGCCCCTTCTTTACTTACTCTTGTTTAAAAACAAGGCTGAGAGCCTTGATGATTTTCTTTCTTGTGAGCATGACTCTTATGATTGTGGTTTTATCTTTTTAACACCCCAGGTCTAATGCTTGGAATGGTGGAATCTTTAAAAAAAAAAAGCCATTGAGATTTATCATCATTTCGTTATTCATTTTTCATTATGAGGCAATGGGTAGTGTGTTTATGATGTGAAAGTTTTTTAATGATAATTAGTCAAGATAATCGATCGTTCAGAGACTTTAAAATTTGCTTTTTTGAAAGGGAATTTTAAAAAAAAAATGCACGGGAAATTTTTATTAAATTTTTGGCATTCATGGAAACCCTTTGCAAAATTTTAATTTTCTTGCCCAAGGATAGTACATCTTAACAGCAACCCTAGTAATGGGGTCTCTCAATTCTAGGGCCATCCATTTGGGCTAACATTAAGGCCTCTCCTGTAACACCCTTTTTTTCAACATACGGGCCGCATAATTTGGGATAAACCCTTTCCCCTTTTTATCCCGTGCATTCGGGGGAACTTTCCTTAGTACTAGGAAACTCTTTCTTTAAAAACCCCCCCTCAAGGTCTAAATTTTTTAATTTAAAAGCTGGGGTATTCTTTGTTTGTAGGGATTGGCCATGAC
>JBBMOL010003052.1:0-18773 GCA_037954665.1 Laguncularia racemosa | reverse complement strand
TGTGTTGTACTTGTATAGTTTGGGTTCAATTTTGTATTTGTTTATTATTTTTTTTTGTCGACTTTTTTTATGCAAGGAGTTTAGCTATCAAATTGTGGAGGCTAGTGGTGCTGCTAAGGGAAATCATAGCTCTTCCTAACAAGTAGTTGGATGTTTCTTAAGCACATCATAAATCACATCTATTACTTGTGATTTATTCATAAAACGAAAATTGTAGTTACAAGTTGCTAATTTACAATAATATATCACAAATTTCTTTCTCTAGAGGCCTATTTTAAGTGGAAGGGGGGCTAGGGTGTGGTGGGGAAGTTTACCCCCCAATTTCTCAAGTTTTTGAACTAAATCATAATAATTATAACAATTTCCCCCACCCTTAACACAAACTTTGTCCATAAGGTTTAAGGAAATCAAGGCAAGAAGCACAAAAACAACCTAAAGTAGTTCCATCTAATAAAAATAAAAAACTTATCAACCCGGCTAAGTACATAAAAGTTGTCATCTAGAAATTGAAATCCATGAATAAGGACATTAATGGCTGGATGATATTGCATGATCAACATAGCATCCATATCAAATCATGAAATCATAGACATGAAAAGCATACAAGATATAACAAATCTAATCTATCTATCTACATTCTTGATCATAACAGTTGCTTTGGATGCATTGGTATTGTTGCTGTTATTAACTTCCTTGATTTCGATGAATCTTACTGCTCGTAACTTAAGATTAGTTATCTAGTGTAACTTCATATTCATCTACTTTCTCCGACATTCATTGATTATGTACTTCTATATTGATATTTTCTTGAACATTTTTCACATAAAGATTTTGCACAATACCCTTCACTTTGTCAATATCATTTCCCTCATCAAATCTAATTGTTTCTTGAAAATTCTCTTCATCCATAACTTTTTATCGTTGGTGTGGCATCTTCTTCTTTTGGTTTATTAATTTCTCTTCTTCCATACATTCAACAATTGCTTCTTGTATATGCTTATGAATTTCTTTAAGTTGATGCATATCTTCCCACACATACTTCATGTCTTCTCATATTTTCTTTATGTTTCTTTTACTTTAACAATTCTAGCACATATGCACAATCTTTTCACTTTTCCGCCCATTCTCTCAGTGAGAGCACAAGTGTTAGGATCCCACATAGCCTACTCATATAAACGAATGAGAGAAATTGCAATCGTCTTTAGTTCGTGTTAAAGACAAACTCTTAGAAAAGATTATTGAAAGAAATTTTTTATATAGTTCATTTATGAAACTCAATGTATACATTTGGATTTACAAAATACTATTTTGTTGGGGTGTGGCTTATACTCTCCTATGATAGGAATGCACATAATTGCGTGATGTAATTAAAAGTTTGGGAAATGGGCTCATGAATAACTGTTACTATATTATTCTCTTTTTTACTTGTAATTGCGTGATGTAACGAGAAAGCGATGTGCTAATTATAGTGAAATCCTCTATTAGACGTAGCCCTAATTAATGAGTGAACCAAGATAAAATCTTGTATCTTTATTTTTCTTCTTCTTTTAACTTCATTATTTTTGTGCACTTACCCTAACATATTTCCTATAGCCACTCTTAACTAATTCTATTAGTTGTAAGTAATTGCGACCATTTACTATTTTACTAAATTCATAACACCCTAAACTAATTTCATAAAATTCCTAAACAAAATCATAACAATCATAATAGTAAAATCTAATACGAATACAATAAGTGGCAGCTTTTAAAAGATAATAGCAATTTTTTTAAGCATAGCGGATAAAGATTGCACGATGTAAGAACCTTGTTCACTCATACCCACCACTAACTGTTTTAAATACTAATTCATTTCTTTCTTAGGTTTTCAAGATTTAACTTATTTTACAATGTAAGGATAGCTATAAATTACATAGGTTTTTTTTTTTTTTTGGGCCCAAAAATAATATTATGGGTTTTTACACTGTAATTTGGGACGAGCAAGTTACAAGTAGTTTCAGTAAATTACAGAACAAGAATTGACTTCACAAAAAGGTCTTCTATTCTATAAAATGGTATGACTCCCTCACAGTGCATATGCATAATAATGGCGACGTAATTGTAAAACCAAAGAGGTAGTACAATAAAGATATAACGTAATACATATCATTTGATGGGCAAATGAGCCCAAGGCTTTCACGACAAACGTCAACAATAGGAGATGGGAAAACTACTGATAAATATAAATCCTAGGTTAGGTTGATTTTCACAAATATGGAAGCAATACAAAAATTTCCAAAAATAAGATACGTAAAACTCTAGGCCTTCACGTGGAGGTTGGTAGCCATGCCTAGAATGGATGGCATTGCCGACCACCTCCTCATGTGGCTTGCGTTAGCTACTGAAATTCTGTTGTTTGTCGCAGTCCACCTTTGAAAGTAGGTCATGATGGTAACCGATAGCTAGCAACTAATTGGTATTGCATCCACAGACAACCGTGGCAATTAACAACCAATTTTTTTTTTCTTTTCTTTTTTTTTAAGTATTGGAACTCTAGGGAGAATTGATTATGCGACTTGAAAATGCAAAAGATCCTCATTTTTCTTTTTTTCTTTTCTCTTTTTTTTTTTCGTTTAGTTGGTAGTGGTTGGCATTGCCATTAACTATCATAGTGGGTTAGCATTTGTTGAAAGGTAAAATAGATTCACAATATTTTAGGTTTTAAGCTTAATAGCAATGTGTGCTTAATTTCTTGGGTTAGAGACAAAGTCTAAGAGGTTAGGTATGTGGATTTAGAATAACTTAGAAATATTTAGTATTGTGGGATTGAAATGGAAACTATTGGATCGATCTAACTGCTCTTAACCTTTATTAAACTCAAACTCAAGAAGTTTATGAAAGAATTCATTAAGGAGAGGACTTATCTCAATTATTAATCCTCAATGCAATCCAATGAACATAATCAATAAATAAACTCTATAAATACTCAAGAGATTCTTTTCATTTGATAAAATTTAGAAATGGCATCATGCTATAAAGTTAATACTCTAAAAGATCAAGTAAGGGTCAAAACAAAGATGACAATGGAGGTCCTTGAGATTGCTTATTTTTCCTCCTTGCCTCTCTCTTCAAGTCATTTTCATGTGTTAAATCCATATCACACCTTTTGTCACATGTGGCATGAGCCTTATGTGACTACTTTGAGATATGTAAAAAGTCTATTTTAGTATAATATTACATGAATGGAAAAATTAACTACTCATATAAAAAGTCTATCATCGCAAATATATATATACATAGGGTTTATTTGGGAAATTCAACTTAACTTACAGAACTTATAAACTTTAGCCCTAGTCTAGTGATATTCGGTCGAAGGCTCTTTTTCTCTTTTTCCCCAGTTGATGAAAAAGTCAAACATATCAAATGCATAGCATAGCCTTTTGGCTTGTTATATCGATTCCACGGCAATCTTTTAGCTTCTACATCCAATAATGAGAATTCTATCACAAGGATATTGCAGTAATGGAGGTTTATTTTATTCTAGTTAAATTTACTCTAACTTATTCTTGTTTATGTTTTTACCTTTTATTCTTTTTACCGATCTTTATTATGTTTGTATCAATGAAATAAGAATTGTTTATCTTTACGCAATGTTGGATTTGTAAACAATCTACTATAATAAAAGAAAAGCAATTTTTTTATAGCAAATTTTTAAGCATGGTGGATAAATATTGCACATGAACAAACCATGTTCGCCCATGCCCACCACTAGCCATTTCAAATGGAAGACCACTCATTTCTTAGCTTTTCAAGTTTTAAGTTAAACGCAAAGTGACACTAGCTCTAAATTATCTATAAAAACAGAATATAATATGATAGGTTCTACATAGTAATTTAGAATCGGCAAGTTACAAGAACTTTTTATAAATTATATAATAAGAATTGATTTTCATAAAAGGGTAAACGCTATATTTGTTATTTTAATTTTATCTATTTTTACAATAACTACCTAAAGTTTTATCTATTAATTTTCTACCTAAATTTTACTTCTTTTTACAATATATTATTTTAATTTTACTCTCTATTACAATTAGCTATCTAAACTTTATTCATTTTATAATTAACTATCTCACCCATATACTATAAATGATTTCAAAAAATTTATAGATAATAAATTGTATACTTTTACATCTTAAAATACTTAATTATAAAAATAAATAAAGTTTATATATTAAATATGACTCATAGAAAAATATTTTATTCTACAAAATGGTATGATTCCTTACGAGTGTATATACTTAACAGTGACAAACATAATTGTAAAAACCAAAGGGTAGTACAATCAAGATATAACGTAATACATTTCTTTCAATGGCAAATGGGCCTAAGGCCTTCACGATAAACGCCATGGATAGGAGATGGGGATATAAAATTTCCTTTGTCCCATCGATAAATAAAAATCTTAAGTTAGATCGATATTTATAAATATGGAAGTAGAATAATTCCACCTTTGAATAAGCAAGTATGTATGGCTTGATTTTTTTTTTTTCCTCCTTTAGTGTATTAATTGACTAGAAGGAGTAAGGTATGTTACCAAGTACATCATAAAATATTTTTTACTTATTTCTACTAAAAGAGAAAAGGTATTCTTTTTAATATAGTGAAAAAAAATTATGGTACATTGCAAAAATACTCCCTAAATTAAGTGTTCAAACAATTAACCCAAAATTTGTATTTCAACCTTCATTTAATATATTACTCATTCAAGTAATAATATAAGAAAAAAATAAAAACATAAAACCTTAACATACCAAAAATGAAAATAAAAACATAAAACCTTAGGGCTTTCATATGGAGGATGGTAGCTATGCCTGGGAAAGAGGCATTGCTAACCACCTCCTCATGTGGCTTGCACTAGTTATTCAATTAGCTTAATATCACATTTAGTATCTAGACTTTATCCTTTTTTGTAGTTAATTATCTAAAATTTCAAAACATTGATTTACTATCTAAACTTTGCCTATTTTTGCAATTAATTACCTCAACTTTTTCTGTTTTTACAATTAACTATCTCATTCAAATATTATAAAATGACCAACAACAATCTATAGGTAGTAAATCGATACATTTAAACTTTAGGTAGTTAATTGCAAAAATAGATAAAATTGAGGTAAAAAATGTGACATTTACCCTTATTTAGTTCTATCATCTATTGTGATGTACCTCTAGAAGTAGGCCATCAAACCCACTATCATACTAGGTGGTGATAGCAAGCAACTAAAAAATATTGTGATTCACTCACAATTGTTGACTAATGTTGCTAGCACTTGTCATCATGAGTTAGCCTTGGATAGGATCAAGTCTTCAAATTGATGAAATCCGACCTGCAAGATGAACAAACATGAGATATTAGGGGTAAAAGAAGTCTCTAACACTTGGACTTTGACACTTAAGTTAAAGAAATAGCGTAAGGGCGTGGCAATCAAAACTTGTGGGGAGTATTAAATATCTTACCTAGTTGGAGTAATCCCCTAGGGTGATGCTTTTGGCAAGTAAATCTTCCTTAAAGACACTCCCCTTTATTCTAGAAAAGATTCGATAGAGTGTGTTCGTCAAGGGAGTTAGATTACTTTCCTAATTTGTCTTGACTAGCTTAAGCACCTTCCTTTAAACCAACATCAAGCTTGGACAAAGTAGGCTTTGAGGCTTAAGGCCATATTGGCCTATAGCACTTGCCCCCCACTCTCATTAGTGTCAAAATGCTGATGAGAATAGAAACCGAGGTAGGTCTTATTCATAAAATGAGGCCCAAATATGTTGGGTAACCCATGCTTTAGCCAAAAGGCATTGATCCAACTTAGGGAGTTTCACACTTGACCTCGACATTTAGAGCATGTCAACCTAGTTCGTTTAGCAAGCTGCTCTTCTAGTTATGATGCCATGCTCAAGCTGTCCTGAGCTAAGAAGTAACTTACCAAAGCTAGGAGGTGTTCTATCGAGTCATTCAAGGGAATCTACCTAAGGCTTGCTTAGATTAGTTGCATCCATGTCAATGAGCAGTAGTGAACCAGTCTTTTTAACTGTCAATTTCAAATCCTTTATATGAACATATGAATCAATGCATTTAATGCACTAGGACAAAATGGTAACTTTATGAGAGGTAGTTGCAAAGGCTAAAAAAATCGTAGCCATTCATTCTAATAGTGGGACATGTAGCATGATCTAGGGTGTTTTCTTAAATTGTATTCACAATCCATGACTACTTACATAACGATCATGAATGGCCACATTTTTCACTTTAGTGTTCTCTTACTTCTTAAAACTTTTTTTGAAATTCTTTGTGTCTTCTAACTTCATTAAATTTCTTCATTTCCTTTTCTTTGAATTTCTTGATCATTCACAAGTATAGCGAGCCATTCTCTTCACAAACTCTCTTAATACTTGTTTGTAGGGTTATTATCCCTGAGGTTGTGGCAAAGGACATAGTAGGACATTTAAGTTGACCCCAAGATCTAACAACACAAGCCAAGGAAATTGACAATGCAATTTTATGGTCATTCAAGGAGAAGGAAGAGGCTACAATTAGTGAACTTGCTCTAGGCATTTATCCAGACCATAGGGAGGATCATAAATTGATCAAGCCTTGTTTTAACGAGCTTGCTACTTCTAGGTTAGGCCTAGATGCAATAAAAAGCATGGTTTGCAAAATAAATGCTGATGTTGTAGGGTTATATAGTGTACCCTTCCCTTAGGTTTAGATTGTCTAACCTATTTATGATCACGAATGGGTAGCCTTAATGGAAGATAATAGGTTTTGCATTTATGAAAGGTTCTTTGAGTTTGGGCAACAACTTGTAATAGGAATCAAATCCTATAAGACCTATCATTAGGGAAAGAACCAAAGGATTTCAAATCTTGGCGATGAGGGTCCTTTTTTAACAAATCGACCCCGAAATTATTTATATTTCTAACCTCTTTTCTATTACTTATGTATGTGTTATTCCAACAAGCACACTTATCGGGCTTTATAGGGCGATGGACAAACTCACTAAGACTCAACTTGTGGGTTATCCATGATCGACCTAAGCTGAAGATGAGCTGGACTGACGAATTCCATTGAAGAGTTGGCTTGTCAAGACTATTTTTTGTATTTGTTATTTTTCTTTGAACCATTTATTTTGTAAGCTTTTTGGGACACTTTCATTTGCTTGTAATTATCTTTTAGGACCGGCCACCCTAAAAGTGGCATAGTTGTAATTTTGTGGACTTTCTTACCTTAAAGGGAGCAAGTATAAATACTTGCTTAAGTAGGGTTTTGAGGAGGCCAATTTTCAGATTAAACACATTCACTTTAAGTGAGAGAGCTTAGGGTTTCCCTAGTTCAATTTCCTCTTAACAATTTCAATCCTAAGAGTTGAGATTTGTGGCGAGTGCAACAATTGAAATTGTGAGTCATATCAATTTTCTAATTGTTGTGTATTCTTTTCTTCTCTAGTGTGTAATATCTAGGGTTAAATTGGAACATTTCTTGGTCAAATTTGATTAAGTTTTGATTCAAATTAGTGAGCTTGTTTGAAGTAGTTATCACACTTGTTATTCATCAACAATTGCTTATCATTTTTAATGTGAATTGCATTTTCTATAAAGGGGGATCACAGTTGTGCTTTTGCTAAATATTCTTAAAGTTCATGTGATATTTCAAGTTTGATTAGTGTGTATTGAGGAATTTAATTCATTGTGGTGGATTAGTTCATTATTTATTGACTTTGGATATCTTTACATCCATTAGGAATCACGTAATTCCTAGCTTGTTGAACCAAATTCGATTTAGTGCATTTAGGGTTAGTTTTTGTTCCATTTGATTGTGCTTAATCTTAGTTTTAGGCACATCATCTTTTTTGGGATCAGAGCTGTCATAATTGGATTTAAGATTGAACACGCCATTGTTAGTGGAATCGGTTCATAATTAGAAGAAGTTTGCGCCATTTGAACTAGTTTGATTGACATTTGTTTGTTTGTCTTTCAAATTGGTTTTTGCTTGTGCTTAATTCCCATCAAGGCACATCATCTTTTTGGTATCAGAGCTTGAGGTTATGAGAAGGGTTGTTTGATTTGAATTTCAGAAATTTAGGGTTCATGTTCTTATATCTTCAATTTCGAAATTGGGAGTAAATTGAAATTGTTGTTGTCATTGTTTGAAGTGGCATGAATTGTCTTGAGTAGAAGTTGAACTTGCTACTTGTTGGAGTGATTTTTGAGTACTTGTTGAAGCTTCTATGTTGTGGACTTCACTATAAAGGAAGAGGAAAGTTAGTGCATTTTGAATACAATTTCGGAAGTGCAATTGTGTAGGGAGAAAAATTGTGATCCTTACATTGTTTGTTTTTCAAAAAATTAGAGGAGTAATTGAGCATTTCCAGATTTGAGTAGTGTGGAAGATTTGGAATTTATTTTATTTTCAAAATAGACATTAATATTGAAGGAGTTAATGTGTGTTTGTTGAATTTGAAAATTACTTCTTACCAATTGTGGAAGGGTTGCAATTAGTGAAGTGGTTTGATTTTCAAATTTGAATTGTTTCTATTTTAGTGTAAAGTTGCGGTTTGCTTTAGTGTTTGTAGTGGTGAAACTTGTATGTTTGGGAGTGTGAACCGTAGAGTGTGTGTAAGTTGTGATTGCAAAAACATTGTGGAGGTTGTTGCATAGTGGTTGTATGTGTGTGAATTGCGGTGTAAAAGGAAAAAATTGAGTTGTTAGAGTTGTGTTGTGTGTGTTGAATAGAAGGGACATTAGCACTGTAACTTGAAGGTGTATGTATGTAGAGTTGTGTTTGTAAATTTTTGTGAAGGTTGTGTGCGTTAAGGTGAAGGTATTGCACGTGAAGTAAAGTTGTGGTGAAGTTAGTGCACCATATGTGAATTGTTGATTGTGTGTGTATGTGTGGCGGTGTGAATGTGTAGTGAGGGAAGTGCCACTTGTGAATTTGTGGAATTGTATGTGGGATAAGGTGCTGCACATTAACACTAATTGTGAGTGTGAAACTGTGACCAAGAAAGGGAAGTGAGTAGTAGAATTTGAATTCAAAAACAAACATTAAAGTGTTAAAGTAATTGAACTCATTACTTAAACACTTGTTAGTTGAATTTAATTTCTTAACTACTTGGAAGTATTTATTTGTGCTCAATTATTTTACTTGACTTTACTTGAAGTGACAATAAGTATTTATTGTATTGGTTGTGTATTGCACCGTGGGTGTGTGAGGGTGTGTTATTGTGGTGCGTGTAGTGAAGTGTGTTGTTAACTTGTTGAAGTTAGTTAGCAACCATGTCAAATGATGTGTATACTTATACTAATTTAGTACGTTAAGTATTGACTTCTTCTCTAACCATTGATGATAGATAGAGAAAATTTGTTCATACTTCTTGTAGGGTACAAGGAAACTTATGTGTCATTATTTTTGATGGTGGTAGTTGTACTAATGTTGTAGCTACATCATTAGTATTAAAAGTGAAACTTGTAACTACCCCGCATCCTAAACCCTACACATTACATTAGTTAAATGATCGGAGAGTCTTTATGTGACCCAAAGGGCTAGGATACCCTTCAGTATAGGGCATAAGTACTATGATGAGCTTAAATGTGATATTCTTCCTATTTGAACATCCCATATATTGCTTGGCAGGCCATGGTTGTATGATAGGAGGGTCTTACATGATGGCTTCAGGAATACCTATGTATTCCAGCAACAGGGGTAAACGCATCATTCTGAATCCAATGTCACCTTTAGAGGTCCAAAAGGTTCAACAACGATCCGTAGACCATTAGAGATTCTTGAGAATCATAACCACATGAACCAACCTTCAGAGGACCAAATTGTGCAGAAGCAGATATGCCCACCTTCAGGGTTCCTGAGGTTCCTAGTTACATGAGCCAACATTTAGAGGACAACACTTGTCAGACACAGATATACCAACCTTAAGAGGTTCTTGAGGGTCACAGTCAGATGAGCCAACCACCAAAGGACCAAACTATTCAAAGGTAGTTGTGTTCACCTTTAGAGGTTCTAGAGGTTCATAAGCAGTTGAGCAAACCATTAGAGGTCCAAAAGGGTGAAAAACATACAATTGAATCGAGAAAGAAGATAAACAACACTAGTGGAATGGTTTGAGACATGGGAGGTCTTAGTGGATAATGGACCATTATATGTGTTGCAGACGAGGTATATCCTAGAAATGGAGGAGAGAAAGCAATCACCCCCTATGGCATTTCAGATATTGGGATTCTGTAATTTTACTTCTTCAGATGATTTGCTAGGAGGATACCGAGTCTCTATTGCATGTGATCTGTGAGATTTGAGGATAAATCTTTTTGAGGCCCGAGGAGATGATAGGAATCAAAATCCTACAAAACCTATCATTAGGGCAAGAACAAAAGGATTTCAAATCTTGGCAATGAGGGTTCTTTTTGAACAAATCGACCCCGGAATTATTTATATACTAACCTCTTTTCTATTACTTATGTATTGTGTATTCCAACAAGTACACTTATTGGGCTTTACAGGGCGATGGATAAACTCACTAAGACTCAGCTTGTGGGTTATCCATGGATCGACCTAAATTGAAGATGAGCTGGACCATTGAATTCCATTGAAGAGTTAGCTTGTGAAGACTATTTTTGTATTTGTTATTTTTCTTTGAGCCATTTATTTTGTAAGCTTTTTGGGACACTTTCATTTGCTTGTAATTGTCTTTTAGGCCCGGCCACCCAAAAAGTGGCTAGTTGAAATTTTGGGGACTTTTTAACCCTAAAGGAGCAAGTAAAATATTGCTTAAGTAGGGTTTTGAGGGGGCCCAAATTTTTTAGTTAAACAATTCACTTTACATGAGAGAGTTTAGGGTTTCCCTAGTTAAATTTCTCTTATCATTCAACCCCAAGAGTTGGATTGTATAAGTGCAACAATTAAAATTGTGAGTCATATCAATTTCTAATTGTTGTGTATTCCTTCTCTAATGTTAATATCTAGATTTAAAATTGGAGCATTTCTTGGTTAATTTGATTAAGTTTGATTCGAATTAGTGATCTTGTTTGAATATTATCACACTTGCTTTTCATCAAAAATTTGCTTGTCTTTGTTAACGTGAATTGCATTTTCTAAAAAGGGGGGATTACGGTTGTGTTTTTGCTAAATTTTCTTAAAGTTCAAGTGATATTTAAATTTTTGATTAGTGTGTTTGGGGGATTTGATTCTTTGGGGAGATTGTTCATTATTTATTGACTTTGGATATCTTTACATCCTTTAGGAATCACGCAATTCCCTAGCTTTTGAACCGATTCGATTTAGTGCTTTTAGGGTTGGTTTTTGTTCCATTTGATTTGTTTAATCTGGGTTTTAGGCCATCTTTTTTTTTTTGGTATCAAAGCAATTTCAAAACTGGTTTTAAGTTTGAACACCCCATTATTATGGAATCGGTTATAATTGAAGAATTTTTGCGCCATTTAATAGTTTGTTGACATTGTTTGTTTGTCTTTCAAATTGGTTTTTTCTTGTGCAAATTTTCCCATTTGGGCACATCAACTTCCCCCCATAAATTTATAAAAAAATTCTTCATTCCCGAAAATTTAAACCCCATATCAACTCATTCCAAACCATAGACAACTCATGGCATTCGAGAAATGTGCAAATCATATGGATTTAACCCTACCTCATAGCTATTTTTTGGGCCCTTTTATGTGGAAGCGCTCGGACCCTCTCTAAGGTGTCGAAAGCTAAGGATAGACGGCATCCTCGGTGCATGACTAGAAGGGAAGTACGTCATAATCAAAACCACTTTAAAAGGGCCCAATGTTTGGGTTTGTGGTCGAATCCCAAAAAAAACCAAAGCAATCAAGTTGCTATTGAATAACCAGCATTTAGCTAATTCTTTATTACATCCATGGGGAGAATGGGGGCCCTTCGATGCCCCAAGCTTAATGAAAGCTTCTTGGGGATTGTAGCTAGGACTTTAGGAGCTTTTTGGCAAAAACTAGGTCGGGGAAAAAACTTTAAGAGCAAGGGGGGGTTGGTAAAAGGGTTTTTGCCCAAGCGGGTTAGCTTTAGGGGGGTTGTTTGTCTACTGCAATCTTGAAGTGCCATCCCCCTTTTACTCTTTTTTCCCTCTAGTGAGTGCTATTTCATGTTTTGTCTACTTGTTTTTTTGTGTTTCTTTGTAAGCATGCCACCACTAAGACTTTTGCATATCTCAACCCTTTATTTGCCAAAGGTGGGAAAAAAAGTGAGTTGCTAAAGGTAAAAACGAGAAAGTCAAGAGGTGCCTCCTACAAAGTAGACTCCCAAAAGGAGGGACTCCACAAACCCCCAAGCCTCCAAAGGGGGTTTTCCCCCTAACCGGGTTTCTCCTAGCAAAGGTGAGGGGAAAGTGCTCAAGTCAGAGGGGGTGACACAACCATGAGTAAGTTTGTCATAGTGAGTATGTGGGCCCTTTACCAGGGAAAAAAATCCCTATGCTAAGTGAAATCGAGGTAAGACTTATTACTTTAATGGGGAGGTTGTCATCTTTATGCCAAAAGGTTTGAAAGAGGAGGTTCGATGTCTACCCTTGGGGGAGAGAGAAAAGAGGTCCATGACCCTTAGAGGAGCCTAAGTTTCCACTTTAAAGGCACCCTACCCTTCTATTAGCAAATTGATGGGAAGAATCAAGGTAAGATGTGTCAATCTATTCGAGAGCGTACTCAACTTATAAGGTTGACAATCTTCAAAGGAAATTGCATTAAGGATGACCCTACTATAATTGTGCAAGCATCTATCCACTTATTTTCTTAAGGTAAATGCCACTCCTTTTTCTTTATTTCATTTTGAATTCTCCATTATTGTGCTTATATAGGCTTGTCTGCTATTGCCAAATGATGAAGGTCATGCATGACGTCCTACATGCATGCGAGGATATGGATCTTTAGGTACAACATACTAAAGCCTCTAGTGTATAGCTTTTTTGCCTTATATACTTGTATCACCATAATGAGGTTTACATATAGAAGCCTAAAAGGGTAGAGGCTGAGTTGAAGAATGCTTAGGTAAAGTTGAGAGTGGTTATGGAAGATTATAGTAAAAAAAAAAAAAAAAAAATGGCTAAAGCGAAGGAGTGCATCAGGGTGGCTTTAAGCAAGGTGGATAAGGCATAGAGAGAGCTTATGAGAGCTAATAACTACATCTCAAGCCTTTCCGAGGAAGTTACCTCTTATCGATAAAGGAAAAAGGGCCTCATAGCACAAGTCCAACACTTGAAGGCCATGTTAGCGGACTATAAGAGGAATGTGGATTTGATGCAAGAATGCCTAAACAAGTTTGCTAACATAGAAAGAAACCTAAAGGAGTGCATAGCTAAGCTTGAGGAGCGTGTTTATTGACAAGATCCATGAATCCAAGAATTAGTGGAGTTGTAGAGGGCAATAAAGGATCAGTACTGTAATGAAATATATGAGGAGATCCAATTTAATGATGAATATGTAAAGTAGTTAGCTACCATCATGGATGGAGGCTAGTGATGGTTGAGGCATTGGATCCATGTGAGGGATCCTAGCTATGACCTAAGCTAACTACGTGAAAAGATGAGGGTACTAAATACTCCTTCAGAGGAAAGGGAGGAGTTGGAGGTAGGTTAACTAAGGAGGGGGCCAATTAAGATGACAATGTAGATCCTCTACCTCCTCAAACTAAAGAACTGTCTCCTACTCCTCTGTTAGAGGTTCCTCCATCAACTTCTCCTCCTCTAACAATGGAGGAAGTTCCACCACCAGTAGCCAATGAGTAGCCACTAAAGACTTGACTAAGCCGTTAACGGCTAGTCTAAGCCTACCTTGACCCCTGTAGATGATTTAACATGCTAGACTTCTATTTCTCTTCTTTCACTTTATATATATATATATTTCTTTTTGTAATTGTATTGTGGTTGAATTACTAACCTTCATCCTTGTAGAGAATTCGTATGATCAATGGAACCATGTTTTCCTTTTTTATGTTCATTATTTTACTCTCACAATTCTATGCTTGAAATTTCATATTTATCCATTGATCATTATATTCAAGATTGGATATTACCATATAATTATTAATTTGCAACATGTTACTACCCCATAGAATGGATCACATTCTAATTAGAAAGTGTGCACGGGTAGGTATCTAACCTCTATTAAGAGTATCTTCAACATTTAAGCTTAAGCCTAGTCAGTAAAGATGTTCCCTTATTGCGATGCAAATTACAAGTCCACTTAATTTAGCCTCTAGGGGCCCAAGGACTCGTACACTTAGTTCTTAAGTGGGGTCATTTAGGTATCTTGTCACCTTGATGAGGTTAAAGACCTTACTCATTAATCACGCCACTTATGTGATTAAGCTCTAAATTAATGTATTTTATAAGGTGAATTAAGGTAAAACATAAACTTGCAAATCACTGAAGCAAATTGTAATTCCATTAAATAGTAGAAATGTTTACAATGAGCTCAATCACTTTTACTACGCTCTAAAACTTATTCAAAATTATAAGTGTAGATTTTCCACATTCCATTTCCACAAGATGGGGTATCCATTGAGCCTTTCTAACTTGTATACTTCCTAACCAACCATTCTTCATACATGGATTGGGTCTTCCTAATTTGGGGCTAATTTGTCTTTGTCTTCCCTTGATCCAATCGCTTTGAGCTTCCTATAAACCAAATCCTTAGGCTAAAAAATTTTATTTTTCACCTTCTTGTCATACTATCTAGTTGCTCGCTATTGATACACCACTATTTGATGACTAACTTGGTCTCTCAACTCTTTAAGGAAATCAAGGTTAGCTTAGAGATCAATCTCATTAAATTGTAAGTGCAGGTCATAGGTGCAAAGGTTAGGAAGTTTGAGCTCAAGTGATAAGATTACCTTGATTCTGAAAGCTAAATTGAAGGGACTCTCCCCTATAGCTATTCTCAAAGTTGTTCGATACCCCCATAGTGTGTATGGGAGCTCATCAACCCACTTCCCCTTTGCCTAGTTAACTCTCTTCTTAAGGATTTAGAGGATAACTTTATTAATGGCCTTAACCTATCCATTCAACTGTGGATAAACCATTAAGGTATATGGAACTTGATCCCATTACTTAGCCAATACTCTTTGAACCTCGAGCTATCAAAATCGAGTGCCATTGTTAGTGACAATTGCACTTAGTATGCCGAAGTGAAACAGTATAGCTCAATTAATAAAGTCTGTTATGTTATGCTCATTAATCTTAGCTATGGCTTTAGCTTCTACCCATTTCATAAAGTAATTAACAGTAACTATGATGTTTTTTAAACACTGGCTTGTTGCCTTAAGGAATTGTTCGGGAAAAATGTCAAGTCCCCACCAGGCAAAAGGCCACAAGCTCATAACTGGCATAAAGGTACTACTCGATTACTTGTCAACTTTGGGCGTGTTTTGATACTTGTCACACTGTTGTATTAATTTCCTTGGTGTTTATTTTTAATGGTGGGCCAATAATACCCAACTGGAAGTGTCTTAATCGCTAAAGCGTTGACTCATGTGTGATTACTACATATTTTTAGCATAGAGTGCAATTAGTAAGTACTTAGCCCCTAAAGGTCAAAGACACTTCACTAGTGGCAAGCTATAGGCTATCCTGTAGGTTGCCATTGAAGAGTGTATACTAAGCTTTTTTTGCATTAAAAACCTTATTCCCTTTTTCTTTCTTTAAGGACAATACCTTTCTTAGATAGGCAATGATCATGATGGGAATTAAACCAATGCAGCAATAGGACCCATAACAAGAGCAAGAGCCAAAGGACTACAGAACTTAAACATTGAGAATCCTTTTTGAAGCAAATGAAACCAAAAGACATTCACATAGTGTCTTCATTTACTTTATATTGATTGTTTTGTATTTAATCAGGTACACTTGGTGGTATTACCAAAAGACGATCAAACACACTAGCACTTGGTTTAGAGATGAGTCACGATCCATGATGAACCGAAAATGAAGCAAGAGGAGCAAGCCTTGTGTTGTGTATTTTTGGACCAAGATAGGCATAAAAGGCTAGCCATGTGTCATTTTTTTTTATGTTATTTTTCCATATTTAGGGTTAGTATAAATACTTGTAAAGTAGAACAACAAAGGGACTTTTGGAACATTTTTACAGCTTGTTTTCACGTGGAAAGGAGACTTTTTCTCTCTTTCATAATACATTCTTATCAATTCTAAATTAGGGTTGTAGCGAGTGAGGCTTGGATTGTTGTGTGTTGAATCAACAATCATAAGTTGTTCCTAATTCTACTAGTGCATCATATCTAGTAAGAATTTGGATTTCAATTGTTCTTTATTCTTAAACATCAGGGTTCACGATTGAAAGAGGGATCCGTGCCAATTTGGGAATTTTCTTCAATTAATTCTTGATTAGTTGATTACAATTAGAGTAGCATATCATCTTTTTGGTATTAGAGCCACGGTTGAGAAGAGAATTGCATGTGGGGAATCCTGAATTTGATTTAGGGATTTAGGGTTTATGTCATGCACTTGAGTAACTGATTATTGTGTGAATTGAAATTAAGACATTGTTTGAATTGTGTCGTGTTTCCCTTAGTAATTGCAAATTGCAGTTGAAGAAAGGATTCTTTAGGTTTCTTGTTGTAGATAATTTGGGGATTTTGATATGCTAAAAAAGGCCAAAGCACATACAAACAACAAATTGATAGCAATCTTAATCAAGAACCAATTTCACAAATGGTGTGAACCCTAATCCCTTGTGAATCCAAATTTGTTAAAACAAGATGCTCTGATACCAAAAGATGATGTGCTTAAAAGTGAGTCTAAGTACACAAAACCATAGTGAAAGGACACTTATACAATGTCAATCAAACTATTCAATCAATGGCATAAATCCTCAATGCTTATAAACCAATTTCCACAATAAGGACGTGATCAAGATTGAATCCAAGTATGATAAAGCTTTGATACCAAATTATGATGTGCCTAAATTGATTAAATTCAAGCACATGAACCCAATTGAAGAACAACTTCAATCAATCCCAAAAGTGGCGTGATAACAATTGTAATATGAGCCCTAATTGTATGAACAAGTAAGCTCGGTTGATCAAAAGTTGATGTGTTCAAGGGATCGTAATACCAATCAACAATAACACACATATAATTGATTCTATTACAATGAATATGGGCTATGAACAAGTTGTAGATAAAATCCCCAAATGGCATGAAATCAAGGATCCATAACCTTAAAGACATGCACCAAATTAGAAGTACAATAACTGGATTCCAATTACCAATTAAATTCAATGGAATAACTCAATTCCAATCTTTACATTTGACACGAAAACCAAGAAATATTTGAACCTTAATTTAGGCGTAAATGACAAACAAAAACCCAACCTATTATCACTAGATATTATACACTGTATTAACAAGAAAGCAACTTAGTAAAAAACTTGATATGACTCACAAGATTTTGCTAAGCTAACTCGCCACAATTTCCAATGAAATTGTTAAGAGTTGATGGTGTGAAAGGAGGCCCCCCATGACTACAAATTTTCAAAATTTCTTAAATGTTCAAAAAAGTCCCCAAAAACCCTAGTTAGCAAGTATTTATATTGCTCCAATTAGAGTTGAAATATCCTAAACAATTACAAACTATGCCACTAAAAGGGTAGCTAGTCCTAAATCCACAAAATACAACTAAATTTAAAATGTCCCAAAAGTTACAAAATAAATGGTTCAAAGAAAAATAAACAAAATACAAAAATGTCTTCACAAGCCATTTCTTCAAATCAATTCGTCGGTTCAGCTCATCTTTGGTTTAAGTCGGTCCATGGATAACCCACAAGCTGAGTCTTAGTGAGTTTTCTATCGCCCTATAAAGCCTAAAAAGTGTACCTGTTGGAATAACAATAAAGAGTAATAGAAAAGAGGTTTTATAAATAATTTCGGGGTCGATTTTTCTCAAAAGAACCATCATCGCCAAGATTTGAAATCCTTTGGCTCTTGCTCTAATGATAGGTCTTGTAGGATTTTGATTCCTATCATCTCCTCGGGCCTCAAAAGATTTGTTTCAAATCCAACAGATCAAATACGTAGAGACTTTGTATCCTCTTAGCAAACCATATGAAGAAATATCACTGCAGAATCCCAATATCTGAAATACCACGGGGGTGATTGCTTTATTTCCTCCATTTCTAGGATGTTTCTCATCTTCAATACATATAATGATCCATTATCCACTAAGGTCTCCCCTTTTCAACCCCGTTCCCCTGATATCGTTGCCTCCTTTTCCCAAATTTACCCATATGTCGTAACCCCCATGGGCCCCCTTAAAGGTTGGTCAACTGTCATGGCCCCCTTTAAACCTTGAAGGTGGACACAATATCTCTGAAAGTTTGGCCCTTAGTAATGAGCTCATCTGACTTTAAACCCCTTTGAATCCTCTAAAGGTTTGCTCAACTGCTTATGAACCCTAGAACCCCTTTAAGGTGAACACAATTGCCTCTGTAGTTTGGGCCTCTAGTGGTTTGCTCATTTAACCATAAACCCCCGGGATTCTCTAAATGGTTAGACTTTGTGTCTAAAAAATGTTGTCCTCCATATGTTAGCTCGTGTAAATAGGAGCCTTAGGAACCTTGAAGGTTGGCAGGGTTTCTTCTGCACAATGTGGTCCTCTAAAGGTTGGTTATGTGGTTATAATTCTTGGAAACTCGGTGGTCTTTTCGGATTATTGTTGAACTTTAACCTTTGAAGGGGACTCGGATTCAAATGATGCGT
>JBBMOL010003051.1:0-18786 GCA_037954665.1 Laguncularia racemosa | reverse complement strand
ATCTTCACAGAGTCCAACACGGCCTGAAGCACGGCCGTGTCTTGACTAGGGGTATCGAACGGCAAATCTTCACAGAATTCAACACGGTCTGAAGCACGGCCGTGCCTTTGCCCGTGTACGCGTAGATTCGCCTTTTCTTTTGATATTTTAAGGGAGAGTATATAAACCCTTTTGTTAGTCATGTTAGGGTTACATCTTATTTTATTCTTTGAAATACATTTCGTGAGAGACTTCTCGCCTTTAACGGTTGTGCGCAACCATTGTGTGTTTGAGATATTCATTCGGTGAATGATTCTCTAAGTTTTCTACGCTAACTCGCTGCGTCAAATGATTGTCACACTCCAACGTTATCTCTTATTCATTTATTTTTCGAGATGCACTTTTTAATTTTCATTTATTGGATTGATTCATTTGTTCATCTATACGCATGCTTACATTTGTTTTATTATTTTTTATATAAACCATTATACATTTCTATGATGAATGCGATATGTGCAATACAAGTTTAACACAGTTGGCCACTATTGCAAGTCTTAAAACTGAATTAAGCCCCAACAATGGAAATTTTGTTTTATATACAAACCATAGACTTATAATATATTGGTCATTATTGGTTGTTGTATTAAAAGGTAAAATTATTAGAAAATTGGTTTTATAACAAGTGATGAAGAATATAATTTTAATAAATGCCTTGATAACTGTTGTTAAAAAGGAACATGCAAATAATATGTCAATTTACTATTACATTATATTATATCGCTAATTCAAATAAATAAAATGATAACTATTGTTAGAAAGGGCTTTTATTAAATGGTAACAAATAAAAAGGGAAATTTTTATATTTTTCAGTACTTATTCTTCTTTTTCTTTCTTTTTTTCCCCAAATATATTTATTCAATAATGAAATAAGTGTGATCAATTAAAAACAATTCCAAAAAAACGTAAAATATTAGAAAGGGGTAAATACATTCTTAAACTTTTAAAGCATTTTAAACCATTGCAATGTATCGTCCTGATAGTTCTAGTGTTATGTGCGTATTTTCAATCATACAGAGCTCAAAATGTGTTTGAAGAGGTTATATATCTATCGATATTGAGTTAATATGTAAGGGCAAGGCAGCCTAGGAGGTCTTTCTGTAGAATAGATACTCCTCGGACACAAGGGTTTATAACTCGTGAATGGTGACTTCAATCGGCTATTTTAAACATCGGCTAAACCTTTGACCGATGAAGTGTTGGCCATAGCCGGTCAAATTTCTTCCCCGGTTAGCTTAATCGACACGCTCGTCTTTTACAAATGACTTTGACCATGAAAGAAGATATCTCATTTTGTTTACTCGATTAAATCCTTCTATGTGTTACAGATGATACGGCAATTGCCATAGATTTCTATTATTTTAATGATTATATCAAGTTTACACTAGTCGGTCTAATTACATGAAGAAATATATTGATTGATTACGTAATACTTATTTAAAGTTCAATAATGTTGACTGGCCTATATATGATCCCAAAGCAAAACATTACTTTGTCTCTAACTAAAGTATTACTTAGTGTGTGGAAAAGAAATAATAATAGAAAAAAGCTGCAATATTATTAACACATGTGAATTAATTAATAGTATATAAATATTAATGATATTTTAATATGTGAAAACATAAATGGTGAGTTTTTAAAAAATACATATTATAAGTATTACATATTTAAAACTTATTGGTACTTATTCACTATTTATCTAAATGTGTAACATATTAGTATCAATCAATCTTTTTTCATAAATATGATGATGATGATGACCATGCTAAAAAGAAATAAATATTAACCTCCAAGATCATGACATATTTAGTTAATTATTAGGAAAATAATATGTATCATCTAGATTCATTTTTTCTACACACAAGACCCCTAATTAAGTATACATTCATTAATATTCCACATAACATAATTCTCATTCTCTCTCTCTCACCCTCTATTTCTGTCTTGATTTTAATTGTGATAATCCTTTTAACATAATCATGAGAATTACCAAAAATATCTATAAATGGAACTTGATGTTAAATAATGAAGATTCTTCAAGGATGTAATTTGTAAAGATATATTATCATGCTTTGAAACCAAAAAAAGAGACAATAGTTCGCTCCATGTTTCACATAAGTAAAACATGTAATTATTTCGATAGCTTATATTGACTTCTAGGCGAATTAGTTTTGAAATCTTTTATTAATTTTAAGAGAAAAAAGTTATTCATTTGACTACTTGATTTGCATTTCATTTTACTATTGAAAAGTACTCTTTTAAACCTTAATTTGTACAAAACATTTTTAAGGGACAATAAAATAATATAAAAGCTTATAATGACACTCCAACAATATCATATAGCTTGTTGGGGTCCTTAATCCTCGAATAAGGATGTAACCGGGATGGGTTCGATATAGGTTTTGTAAAATCCAAACCTATCTTGATATCCTATAGGGTTTTCCAAAACTCAGGAAGAACCCTATATGGTTTTCATATCTAAACTCAAAGCCTACCTTGATAAAGGTTTTGATTACCCATAACCCTCCTCGATACCCTTCATTTACAAAGCTTCTTCTTTTCTTTTCTTTGGTTTCAATTTTGCTAGTATAAATGATATTCTCTTTGGATTTCTACAACAAGCTAAAGCAATTAACAACTTAGAAAAGAAAGTGAAATGACCTAAGAATCAAAAAAGAGGAAGCTCCAATTTTATATAAATCCATCATGAAAAAAAAAAAAAAGAAGCCAAAGGGAAGCATCATAAGTGACATTGGCATTAATTAATGTCATCCAATATGATGGTCATAAACATACACCTATATGAAAATCATCAATGAACTTACATGTGAAAAATTCACAAACAACATCACATGTGAATTATCATGATCTTCCATCACATTGGAATAAGGGCATTTGTAGTTATGGATAAAACTAATGAAAAGACTCCTTAAGTGTGCATATTTGCCGATCCATGTCCAATTGTTCATATAAATATGCAATACAGTATAGTAACCACATATCATCATTAGCTCTTAATCGTTAGACTTCATATCTTATCCTCTTCTTCAATTATCTCCATACCTATAAGGAGAAAAAAAAATATAAATTAAAGTAGGTAAAATGGAAATAGAGAATTGTTTCATTAGTAAAGAAAACAATATCATGTAATAAAAAATATTACCTCTTTTTTCACTTGTGTCTAACTTTGGATACATATCAATGCCTTTATTACATCTAGATTAAGTTGACTTCTATATGGGTTAATTACCCATCCACTGGTATTAAATGTAGACTCATAAGCAATTGAGGAAATAGGAACAGCTAACAAATCCCTAACTATTTGTTACAATGTAGGATATTTAATTCCATTCAATTTTCATTAGCAAAGGATATCAAAATTATTAGTTTAGGGCTTTAAACACCTCATTTTTGCCCTAATAATAAATAATAATCAACAATAAACAATTTTCAATTTTTTCATTTTTTTTCCATTTTTTCTCTAATTTAGCAAAAATAGGAAAAACATTCGAAAAATAAAATAAATAGGAAAATATATCAATTTCGGAAAATAATTGCAGAAATGGCAATAAAAAGGAATAAATAATTTTTACAAATTTTTGAAATTTCAAAAAATACAAAAAAATAAAAAAATCGCATTGCATATATGCAAATTCCGAAAATAAAAAAATCGAGTAAGTGGGCTAGTTCAGCTGGTCCAAACCTTGGTCTAGTGCGTGTGGGAGTGGGCTCGGTCAGGGGTTCGAAACATGGGGGAGACAGATTCTGTGTTTTGTAAATTTTTTCTTCACTTGGGACACGTGTTAGCAACTAATTGGCTGGAGCAGACACACGCGCCGGGCGCATGATCATCTTCAACCTTCGTCCGAGATCACCGGCGAGGAGAAAAAATCGAATTTCGACCGTTTTGATTCGATTTTTTGCACAAATCCAACAAATCTTCAACTGAAATAGGATAAACATCATCTAATTGGAATCAAATCGCAACAAATCAAAGGATTTGCACAAATTGGAGATGGGTTTCAACCGAAATCCGATTTGCTTCAATCAGTGGAAATCTAAGCTTATCCAGCTTGATTTCTTGCACCTATAAATAGAGGATGAAGGGGGGAGGTAGAAGCACGGATCAAAAGTGAGAAAAAGAGAGAAAAGAGAGAGAATCGAAGCCTCGTCGAAATTCTTCAACCCGCGACCGCCGATCGAGCTCGAAACCACCACCTGGAGGCGATCTTGAAGAAAACCACCGCCACAATTGAGTTCCCCATCCCTTAAAAGCCCGGAAGACGCCTTTAAACGCTGTAGAAAGCCGCCAGAACGCCGTCATCGAGTACTCCCAGCTGCCATGTCCGATCAACCTGACCTAACCGACCCGACTAGCACACCCACCCAACTAGCGCACCAACTCGGATCCAGGTAAGTCGGATTTTTCGATTTTTGTTTATTTATTTATTTATCTATTTTATTTATTTTGAATTTATTTATTTACTCATTTGTTATTCATAATTCAAAAATAGAAAAAAATGTTGGAATTTAGATTATTTTTTTAGGATTTAATTTAGGATGAATAATAAAATAAAAATAATAATTATAATAATAAATAATAAAAATGTGAAAATTTATAAAGAAAATGATAAAAATATTAGATAAAAATAATAGTAAAAATTTAGATTTTAGAATAGGATAGATAAAAAATCTAGGAGAAAAATTTTCAATGAAAATTTAATAAAAATTAATAAAAAAATATGAAAATTAATAGAAGTTAATAAAAATTATAAAAATTAATAAAAATTTATAATATTAGAAATGGGTCGAAAAATAGAAAAATTAAATTTTTATCACTTAGAAAAATCATTTTCTTAAATAAATCCAAAACTGGTTTTTCCTTAAAATAATTATTATTTTCAAAAAAGTCAAATTATCAAGTTTAGGCTTAGATTTTTTTTAGAAAAATACTAAAATGGTAAAAACCTAAATCAAAAGGAATTTCATAGTTAAAAATCACCAACACATTAAAATTTTTTCAGGAAAAGCGAACTACGACATGTTTGATCATGAATAGCAAGTACGTAGGCACCCATTTGGGGTAATCCTAAAAAGAATAAAAATCATTTTTTTTAAGAATAGGTTATTCAAAAAAAAAAAAACAAAAATACAACAAATAAAAGACATTTCGGATAAGGTTTAAATTTTAGGAGATTAGGGTGGTAAGATTAGGGTTTTAATAGGTTAGCCTCCAAACTTAGAAATTCTAGTTTTCCCTTTCTTCTTTTCCAAAAAAAAAAAAAAAAACGAGAAGAGGAAATCACAATGACTAGTGGTCTAAATTAGGACTAATCTGCTCCATTAGTCCTAATTCAATCTTTCCCAACAACAATTGGGTAGCGACTCCAAAACAAAACGAAATTCCTAACTCAAGTTGAGAATCTACATTAGATGAGCATAGGGTCTAGTATAGATCGGATTAGGAATGGAAAATAAAAAATTAGACTCGACAAAGGCAGCATAAGTTCTTTTAAATAATGGTTTAACTTTGATTTTACCTGTCCATAAGTATTAATGGTGCTCGAGTATTACACCAACCTTGATTTCCTCATTAAATCAATAAAAGGACCATCACCACCTATTGAAGGAACTGTAGAAGAACTACTTGCACTCTTACTATGGTGAGATTTAACTTTAGATTGATAATTTTAAAGCAATTTATAACAACCATCCCTAACATTTTCTATCTTTAATGAAGCACTTTCTCCAGAAACACATAAATCCTATAGCCTTTATAAACTTCAAAAAGTTTCAATTCAACAATTAATATGAGGAAAAATATCAAGAAATACATTGGAAAATGAATATAAGAAACCAACTGTGAATTTGGATTCGCTTGGTGATACATGAACCGACTAGCGTATCTAAACCTAAAGAATTGGAAACCTAACCAAACCTCAATGATAGAATACTACATTAGGAAAACGAAACTCAAACTAAGATATACAAAAAGCCTAAATCTAATTCCTAAATTCTCATAACAATTCGTCAACATTAGGATTTCCTTTGGAAATAAGAAAAACCAGCTTCAAGCTTAGAAAACCGAGATTTGATTAAAAAAAAAAACACTTAAATGATAGTAAACTACCCTATATTTAGCATGAGGATACCCAAAAATTTAATCAAATCCAACTTATTAAATGATCAAATTAGGAAAAAGTAAAACTAGAAAACATGACCCTAAACATTCTTATTAAGTGGCACGGAAAGGAAGAAGTAAATGGCAACATTTGACCCATCAAATGATAAGATCTTAACCCTAAATTTAATCTGAAAATTCCCTCATATAAGCCCTATTCAAGGCCCATTTAATCACAAGAAAACAAAGGAAATTGACTAGCCAAACTAGCCCCCAATTCTACCCAAGCCCACGTGGAACCAACCTAAGGAGTAATTAGGGAAACCAACAAAAAACCAACTAGAATTAGTCTAACTAAATGAAAGGGAAATTAGAGATTAACTAAGTGGCCAAAAGGAGGGATAAATCTAAGGCTAATCCCCTTAATGGATAAAATCTTACCCAAACATCAATGCTATACACCAATAGACAATGCACCCTACTAAGCTATCCAAGTTTTGATTTGTCTCCCACTCATTCTACATGTGAAGCCTCACTTCCTTTTGGAGAAATCAAATTGAAAACCCTCCCAAAAATATCTAAAACACTCCCAAAAACCTTCTTAAAAGTCAAATCACACTACCACACCAAACTGCAACTCCAATCTCTATCGCATACCCCTTAACTTTAACCCACCAATCACCCTTCAAACAATACCCAACCAACCTTGATTTTTTATTTATACACCATTTGAGAGGCCATTTGAGGAGCAAAAAGCCTAAGGAAAATCAAAACATAAGGCATCACAAAGAGGAAATAGGAAGGGAAAAGGCAAGGCACTTTAAGAAGTTCCAAGGTATAGGATTCCGTTCTATCTTGCTAGTGTTTATTTATTTATTCTTTTTTTTTTGTAATATTTCGATTCCTAATATTGGAATAGGATTATGTTGCTTTGATTTTGTAAGTTTACATGTATATTTGGAGTATATTTAGCTTAGGAAATAAGTTGGAAATGTAAATCTAAACTAAGAGACCAAATTGTAAAGGATTCATCTCGAAATGTAACATGTATGATTGAAGTTTTGGAAAAATAAATGGAGATCAAGATTTAGAGTTTCATTATGCTTCTGGCTGCCAACTTTTATGAGCCAAAATAATATATTTTTGATGTATTACTTGAGCTCTTAACTAAGGAAAGCATTAGATACTAAATTAGGCCCTGCAATAGTAAGAAATTGGAAGGAATGGCAAGATTAATTCAAGGGTCTTCAAACGATGGACAAACCCATTTGAATTTGAAAATTTTAAAATTTCCAGATCCTAAAAGTGCTAAAATAACATTAGAAAAATCATGGGAATACAAATCTTAAAGAAAAACATGAAACTAATACAAAATAGGAAGAAAAAACTTCAAACTAAAGCACTGGGAAGCCCTACGAAATTCTTGGACTAATTTATGAAATTTCCAAAAGAGAGTAGAACACCCACATGCCATTTTTAAGCTTTAAACAAATTTTAAGTGGTTAGAATTAGTCCCCTTGGATAATTAGATCAAATTAGGCAAAAGCAGGCCCTAAACAAAACATCAACTGGGTGTACCTAAACTTTCCGGTTCATAATGTAATCTTCTAAAGTTTAAATGACCAAAATAACTTCATAAATGGAAAGAACATTCAAAACCCTTTAAAATGACTATAAATGTGAAAAAAAGGGACTTAAAATGAAAAGTTATGAATAAAACACAAAAACCTTCAAAATCGACAAAACTAGTTTTTTTTTACCTCAACTCATAGAGTTATTTTTGTCCTATTATGTGATGTGCTTAAAAATGAATCTAAGCACATGTACACAAATGCAATTGTAGAATCAATCTCAAATGCACAATTGGGCTCACAAAATGGCGTGATGCCTAGTGTAATATAACCTAAATTGCGTGAATCAATTTGTAAACAACACAAAGGAATCCAATACCAATCAAATTACATATAACATGCGATTCCAATCTTATAAAGTTGAAGCAATATAAACCCTAATTAGTGTAAATAACAAATGAATGGAAAAAACCTATTATCACTAGATATTATATGCAAGTAATAACAAGGAAGCAACTTAGAAGATCTTGATACTGCTCACAAGATATTCCAAACCTCACTCACCACAATTTACTAGAAATTGATAAGAGTGTGTATTAGAAAGAGGAGTCCTCACTCTCACGGCAACCATATGTGTTTGTTCAAAATGTCAAAAAAAAAAAACTCCATATAAACCCTAGTTAGTAAGTATTTATACTTGCTCTAATTAGGGTAAAAATGTTCAAAAAATTACATATATGCCATTAAGTGGCCGGTTCTACAAACAAATTATAAGTCCAAAAAATGAACAAAGATGGTCAATTCAATAATGACAAATATAAGTGCAAAAGATGGTCTTCAAATGGCCAATTCTTCAAGTTAGTTGAACGATTTGTAGGCCATTGAATGTGACTCCAAAAATGTCTTACAAGTTGATCATCGGTGCATGTTATTTGGCCATCCCGTAAAATAGATCAATGTACTTGCTATAGAGCAAAACTAAACATTATTAGATAAAAGTAGATACATGTGGATGTTTGATGGGAATTAAAATCTGACAAGACCAATCATTAGGATAAGAGTAAAAGGAATTCAAATCTTGGCAATGAGGGTCCATTTTGAGCAAATCGACCTTGGCATTATTTGTTTACTAACCTCTTTTCTTTTATTCATGTATTATATATTCCAACAAGCATACATATTAAGCTTTATAAGGCGATGGATAAACTCATTGAAACTCAGCTTGTGGGTTATTCATAGACCGACCTAAACCGGTAATGAGTTAGGCCAACGAATCTTATGAAAGAGCTAGCATCTTGAAGACTAATTTTTATATATTTGTTATTTACTTGGACTATTTGTGTTGTAATCATTTTGGAACACTTTTTATTTGGTCGTAATTGAGTTTTAGGACCGGCCACCCTAAAAATGGCATAATTGTAATTTTGTGGGCTTGTTAACCTTAAAGGGAACAAGTATAAATACTTGCTTAAGTAGGGTTTTGAGGAGCTTTTTGATGAATTTTCATAATACACTTCACGTGTGAGGGTTAGGGATTTCCTAAATCCAAATTTTCTCTTATCAATTTCAATCTCAAGAGTTGAAATTGTAGCAAGTGCAATAAAGGGAAATTGTAAGTAATATCAATTCCTTTTTTGTTGTGTTTTCTTTTCTTCTCTAGTATGTAATATCTAGGGTTAAATTAGAATATTTCTTAGTTAGATTTTGATTGCATTTGTAATCATTTCATTATGGTACAAGATTGAATGGTTTTAGCACTTGTTATTACCATCAAATTCTCTTTACACTTTGTAGCATGAAATTTTCCTTGTTGTGAGGAAGGTCACGACTTTAATTTGTGTATTGTTGATTGGAATTCTCTTGGAACTTAAGTTGGTTAATTGATTCAATTGAGAATTCGATTCATCTTTCATCAATTAGGGTTCATGCAAATTGTCTCACCTTTGAACCGAATTTGATCTTGTCTTTTGAGGTTTATATTTGGGTTATTTTGATTATGCTTAATTTCCTTTCAGGCACATCATAATTTGGTACCAAAGCATCATCATACTTGGAATTAAGATTTAACATGCCATTGTTTAAGAATTAGTTCATAAAAATTCAGGAATTGTGCAATTGTTGAACTGGTTTGATTGACATTATTTAATTGTCTTTCAAATTGGTTTTGCATGTGTTTAATCTTGATTTTAGGCGCATCATTTTTGGTATCATACATCTAAATCAGGTTCCCCCACTGCTAGAACTATAGGATAGATTCCCATCATCTCCTTGTGCCTCTAAAAGATTTTCCCTCAAATCTAAGGAGTTATCTCTTGGACTGAAATCCAATGCCTTTATTTACTTGTTTGCCTGAATTTTAGAAGAACTAGAGGTATTTCTAATTTGTTCTTGGAAAGAGCGCACCTTAGATGGAGACATAGGCATCAAGACTATCTGTAAACTTACCTTTCGAAACATGTAAGTGTTTCTAAACCCATCGTGTAACACCTTTCTATCAAACATCCAAGTTTTACCCAATAATAAATGAAAGGCGCACATAGGAAGCACATAACAGATAATCTCATCATGGTATTTCTTTCCTACACTGGTTGGCACCTTTGCCCTTTATGTAATATGCAAACTGCCTCGGTCATCTAACCAATGCAATTTATAAGGGCTAGGATGCGAGGTAGTGGTTAGTTGTAATTTATCTACTAATGTAGCAGATATGACATTAGGGCAACTACTACTATCAATGAATAGCACACAAAGGTTACCTTGGATCCGGCAAGGTACGTGTAATAGATTCTCCCTCTATTTGTCCCTGGCATTTAAAGATATAGTTAAAACCCTATGTAACACATTAATAGGTATGTATTGTTCACCCATTTTATCCTTATGTGTCTCAGCATTCTAATTATCATAGTACTCCTGCAATGCCATAAATAGATTTGTAGGCTCAACAACTTCTTCATCTTCTTCTTCGATGCCCTCCATGACTGTCATTACTCTCTTATTGGGACACTGTGTAGCCATATCTCCAAATCCCATGCATTTAAAGTATTTAATTTGGTGTGTCTTCCTACTAGTTGACCCTGGTACTATCTACCTAACATCAAGTCTAACTACCTCTTTTTCTTTCCCAGAAATCATTTTCTCTTTGTTTGTGCTAGGGGTAACCTTGTCTACTACCCCGACATGCTCACCTGCTCCCTATGGTCCACCCAATTGACCATCAGCCCCCATGGGCTTAGTAGTAGTACTAGGTCTGTTACTAGTAGCCCGAAATGGATTGGATCGCCTCTATCTTTCCACTTTCAAGGCTAACTGTGTAGGCCTCATCAATTGTAGTATACCTCTAAAGCTCAACAACACAAGTTATCTCATACTTTAACCCATATATAAAACGTGATTGGGTTTGCTTAAGAGGCTCTACTGACCTACATCTAATCATCAAAGTTTCAAACTCTTGGACATAGTCATCCACTGTTTTATCTCCCTATTTCAAAGTCTGCAGATGTATAAACAATTCATGCCTATAATGCTCAGGAATGAACCTTTTCCTCAAAATCCATTTCATGTCTCTCCAGGTGTGAATTTTAGCCTCTCCATCCCTTTGTCGTTGATCACCAAATTTTTCCACCACAAGGCGGCATACCTTATGAACTCAACAATAGCAAGAGAAACTCTGGTGTTATCATCTATCTCATAACACTTAAAAAGGCCCTTAACCTTATCCTCCCAATCTAGATAGTCATCCGTTGAGCCCCTACCATCAAATGAAGGCATTTGCAACTTCACATATTCTAGACCCCTAGGTGGCTTGAAATCCCTATTTGGGTAAGGATTGACTCCAAAATTATCATCTCTCTCCTCCCTAAAGGCATGATGATCTCCTTCCACTCTCATTCCCTTGTTTCCTCCTCTTTCTGCTCCCTCTCTTTAAACGTTTTGAGGAGCTACTCTAGGTGGTAGTGCTTGAGGATTCACCACTGGTGGTTGTAGCATTGTCATTTTATAAATCTTTGTTGCTAATGTAGCAACAATGGCGGTGAGGTCTTGAAGTTGTTCCTCCAAAGTTTTCCTACCTATAGTACAATGACCCTATCCTCCACCAACTTGGCTATTGGCCTCATTGCTAATGCCTCCATTCACATTGTCATTCAACATGTTTGTGGATGTGATTTGTTGAAGTACAAATATAATCTAAAACAATTGCAGCACTCTCCCTTCACTACACAACACTTTAGCCACAACAACAATCAAATCACAAGATAAAATAAACACAACTCGATTTAACTTCACACACCACGTCAATACACTTACACTTGTACACCTACGGTGCAACAAGCCACCAATACTACACACACTTCCCTACACTTCAATTATAGCAACAACAAGTTGAAGTAACAATTAAACACTTCTAAGCAGTAAGTTATTGAATTCAACTAAGCAAGTGTTTAAGTATTAATACTTAATAACTTTCACACTTAAATGCTTGTTTTCAAATTCAAACTTTACTACTAAACTTCCTTTTCTAGTCACAGCACATACACAATCCTATCTCTACATGCAGCACCTTCCTTACACACAACTCCATAAAAATTCACAACACTCTCCACAACACACTCACACCGCCACACACATAACATACACACGATGCACTCACTTCAACCTACAACAACAACACTTCAAGTGCAGCACCTCCTTGCCTTAACACACACAACACTACACATTGCAAACCTTGAATTCAATATACACTTATACCACCACACATACACACACGAACATGGCAACAATTCAAAATTACACCCTTAATGCAACCTTCTCCACCAATGGTAAGAGTCAATTTCAAATTCAAATAGAATGCAATCAATACCACTCAATAACTACTTCAATCTTAATGGATGTGTTTGAATTCAAATGATTTCCTATTTTCAAAAAAATTTAAATATAGAAATTGTATACTTCCACTTTCGAATACACAAGGAAAACACACGACACACTCTATAACTACTTCAAATTATGGAATTCAAATTCAAATAACTTCTCCTTTTTCTACACACAAGGAGCTCTTAGCAAGATGATGATCACAAAAGGACTAAATCTGAAATTTCCCCTTCCAATTACGCAACAACAAGTCATGACACAATCACACACAATTACTTCAATTCCTCTTCAAATAAGTTCAAGTATGAAATAGAAGAACAAGAACCCTAAATCCCCAAATCAATAATCACAAAATTCCCTTTTCAAAATTGTGCTCTGATACCAAAAGATGATGTGCTTAAAAGTCCAATTACAAGCACACAAAACCAATTGACGAACTAAATAAAAAACTTCTCAAAATGGCGTGTAGAACAATTGCCAAGTGAACCTTAATTGTATGAACAACTTCTTTGATACCAAATTATGATGTGCTTAAAAATGAATCCATGCACATGTACACAATTGCAATTATAGAATCAATCTCAAATGCACAATTGGACTCACAAATCACGTGATGCCTAGTGTGATATAACCGAATTGCATGAATCAATTTGTAAGCAACACAAAGGATTCCAATACCAATCAAATTACATATAACATGCAATTCCAATCTTATAAAATTGAAGCAATATGAACCTTAATTGGCGTGAACAACAAATGAATGGAAACCAACTTGTTACCACTAGATATTACACACTAGTAGTAACAAGGAAGCAACTTAGAAGATCTTGATACTACTCACAAGATATTCTAAGCCTCACTTGCCAAAATTTACTAGAAATTGATACGAGTGTATGTATTAGCAAGATGACTCCTCACTCTCACAGCAACAATATGTGTTTGATCAAAATGTAAAAAAAAAAAAAACTCCATACAAACCCTAGTTATCAAGTATTTATACTTGCTCCAGTTAGGGTAAAAATGTTTAAAAAATTACACATATGCCACTAAGTTACCGAATCTACAAACAAATTATAAGTTCCAAAAATGAACAAAGATGGCCGATTCAATAATGACAATTACAAGCACAAAAGATGGCTTCCAAACGGCTGATTCTTTAAGTTAATTGAGCAATTTGTGGACCGTTAGATGTGACTCCAAAATGTCCCACAAGTTAATCATTAGTGCATGTTATTTGGCCATCCCATAAAACTGATCAATGTACCTGCTATAGTGCAAAACCAAACACTATTAGGTAAAAAGTAGATACATGTGGATGTTTTGGATCATACATCCAAATCGGGTTCCCTCATTATTGAAATTGTATGGTAGATTCCCATCATTAAGTGACATGTCATTCAAAGGCAACTTACTACCTAATTACTATGATTGAAGATTACATAGTTGGGTGAGTGAAAATCCAATAATTACTATTCCTTGCTTGTGTTTGTAGTTAGTGCACTCACATGAGTATAAATATTGGATATATGAATTGGAATTGCTTATGTTATGTTATTTCTCTAGTTTATTATTACAAAATCTATTATATAAAATTTTATATTATAGATTTTTTGTGGGAAAATATTATAGGAATGACTTGTCATGACTTCCATGTGGGAACACTTGCTTGAAGACTACGTCAAGATGCTTGACTTGTGCAATGACCTTAAACCAACAAAAAGAGGCTCCATTTTGTTCAAGTGGAATACTAGTCTCCTTATATTTCTTCTAAAAAAATAATCATTCTATACAGCTAATAAGAATGAAAGCAGTCCTATCAACCGATGTTTCTACTACGGCCAGTTCTTCATCTAAACTCAAAAAGATTAGTCTTCCTTGGATATTTCCACCCATTTGTGTGGTGGATTTCTTATTTGCATGGCAAAATTCTCCATTCCAAGTGGACCACGCATTTCCTCGATGAGAGTTACTACCTTGTCATAAATATTGGTCGATGGGACTGGTCTGTTAATACATAATAGCATGAATCACTTTATAATTACTTTTAATCATATTTGTTTATTAGTTTTCTTTATTTTTATGTAACTTTTAGATATATTTTGTATATTCTATCATCACTTGAATCAAATTGAATTTTAACTTTTTTAATTTCATTTATCATCTCCTACTATGAATGATATATGAATACATTTATTTCATTTATAAGGATATTTATAAATCAATAGGAATTGAATTATAATTTAATAGAAATATAATAAAGTTATAATAACTACTATATATCTATTATATTATTTAATTGATGATAAAAAAGAAATTAATTAATAGTAAAAGTAAAATATTTATTATGTCCCTAATAATAAATATATTTATTCACTTGATAATAAATATAGTATAGATTGTGTTTCCAATTCAAGGGTAGAATAAGGGATGAATGGAATAGCTACTTTTCGAAATAAACATATAGTAAATTTTCATGGAAATCTAATAGGGCTATAAGAGTAAGTATATATATATATATATAGAATTGGTTTTTTTGTATATAACTTTAAACTTTGAAATATATCATCAATTATTTTATTTGTAATTATTTTATCATTGATTGTATGATTTTTATATGTTTTATAAAACTTATATAGAGATGAAGTTGTAATTTATGTATCTATTTCTGATCAATTGTTTTGGGATTGTGATTCCAGCTTATTTTAATTTTGTTGTATGGCATTTTCTATGAATGAATGATTCGGAATGGAATAGTTTGGAAAATATAAAGATTGAATTATTGCAATAACATTGCCTTTTAATTTTTAGAACAGGAATATCCACCATAAATTGCTGGATGGAATGTCAAGCGCGTCACATCAAACATATCGTTATACACCATAAATTGCTGATGGGGGCTTCGCAATAGAGTGTACGAATATACATCAAACATATCGTTATACGTAAATTGGACGGAAAATTTATTTGCATGACTTTTGCCATGGCTTTCACTCCTTCCGGACCACGTTGGCACGGGAACCCGCTTGTCTTCTGTAGCAATTTTTACCCATAGAGAAGAAGGGACCTCATTTGCTTACTTAAAGTCATATTTATTACTTTCAGGTCTCCTCTTGGTTGGATTGGATCAAAGTCGTCGCGGAGTACGAGAAGGAGCCTGCTGATGATACTTTATTAATGACGTTTTGCTCAAGCTGGACGGAATGTCTGCTGCGATAACCCATAAAAAAGAGGCGCCATTTTGTTTAAGTGGAATACTAGTCACCTCATATTTCTTCTACAGAGATAGTTGTTTTATACAGCTAATAAGACTGAATGCAGTCCTATCAACCAATGTTTTTACTATGACCAGTTACTTGTCTGAACTCGAAAGAATAGTTTTCTTTGGATATTTCCCCTCATTTGTGTGGTGGATTTCTTATTTGCATGGCAAAATTCTCAATTCCAAGTGGAAAAAATCAATTTTTATATATACAATTTCATGGACAGTAAAATTCATAAAATTAAATTGATTTTCGAAATTCATGGATAGTAAAATTGATCACCAAATTCATGGATAGTAAAATTGAAATCTGGACTCGCTTCTTCGATAAGAGTTGCTACCTTATCATAAATATTGGTTGATGGGACTGGTCTGTTAATATATAATAGCATGGATCACTTTATAATTATTTTTAATAATATTTGCTTTTTTTTTTTACTTTTATGTAACTTTTAGATATATTTATATATTCTATCATCACTTGAATTAAATTGAATTTTAACTTTTTCAATTTTATTTATCATCTCCTACTATAAATGATATATGAATATGTTTATTTCATTTAGAAAGATATTTATAAATCAATAGGTACCAATGCTAGAGTTTTTAGAGTTAGACTTGTTAAAATACAACATAATTAGAATAGCACTAATACATATTAATATTATGATAGAAAATGTGGAGTGCACATTCTCTTACATAAGTCATTTTTTCCCCCCTCATGAAGTATTTTGTTCGGGTTCAAAATAGTTTAATTCAACTTGATAAACAAACATAATTTCTACAGCACCTTAAATAATCTTTAAGTATTTATAGTCTAACTCGGGAAGCCAAGTTTATTTATGCTTGCTGCCAACACCTTAAATAATCTCTGAAAGAAAAACATAAGAAGAATGGTGGTCCTTTAGGTTCTAGTCGCCAAGCAACAAGATGAAAAAGGAAAAGGGTTTTTCTATGATATCCTATTAGCCTATGCATATAAACTGCCATGTTATTCATCATTAAACAGTAGCTTTGTCTACCAATTAATATTTTCTTCATAACATTGATCTAGCAAGAGTAAATCTGTTACAATCATTGCAATAAAATATAACAATAGTAATATAAAATTAGTGGTGATCATTAAGCAACTACATCGTGTTTCTGAACTCATCGTGTAATACCTTTCTATCAAACATCCAAGTTTTACCCAATAATAAATGAAAGGCGCACATAGGAAGCACATAACAGATAATCTCATCATGATATTTCTTTCCTACACTGACTGGCACCTTTACCCTTTATGTAATATGCAGATTGCCTCGGTCATCCAACCATTGCAATTTATAAGGGCTAGGATGCCGGGTAGTGGTTAGTTGTAATTTATCTACTAATGTAGTAGATATGATATTAGTGCAACTACCACTATCAATAAATAGCACACAAAGGTTACCTTGGATCTGGTAAGGTGCGTGTAATAGATTCTCCCTCTATTTGTCCCTGTTATTTAGAGATATAGTTAAAACCCTGTGTAACACATTAATAGGTATGTATTGTTCACCCATTTTATCCTTATGTGTCTCAGAGTTCTGATTATCATAGTACTCCTATAATGCCATAGATAGATTTGTAAGCTCGACAACTTCTTCATCTTCTTCTTCGATGCCCTCTATGACTATCATTACTCTCTTATTGGGACACTGTGTAGCCATATCTCCAAATCCCATGCATTTAAAGCATTTAATCTGGTGCATCTTCCCACTAGTCGACCCTGGTACTGTCTGCCTAACATCAAGTCTAACTACCTCTTTTTCTTTCCCAAAAATCATTTTCTCTTTGTCTGTGCTAGGGGTAACCTTGTCTACTACCCCCACATGCTCACCTGCTCCCTTTGGTCCACCCAACTGACCATCAACCCCTATGGGCTTAGTAGTAGTATTAGGTCTATTACTAGTAGCTCGAAATGGATTGGATCGCCTCTATCTTTCAACTTTCAAGGCTAACTGTGTAGCCTCATCAATTGTACTATACCTCTAAAGCTCAACAACACAACCTATCTCATACTTTAACCCATATACAAAACGTGATAGGGTTTGCTTAAGAGGCTCTACTGACCTACATCTGATCATCAAAGTTTTAAACTCTTGGGCATAGTCATCCACTATTTTACCTCCCTGTTTCAAAGTTTGTAGACGCATAAATAGTTTCTACCTATAATGCTCATGAATGAACCTTTTCCTTAGAATCCTTTTCATGTCTCTTCAGGTGTGAATTTTAGCCTCTTTATCCCTTTACCTGCTGATCACCAAATTTTTCCACCACAAGGCTGCATACCTTATGAACTCAACAATAGCAAGAGAAACTTTGGTGTTATCATCTATCTCATAACACTTAAAAAGGCCCTTAACCTTATCCTCCCAATCCAGATAGTCATCTGCTGAGCCCCTGCCATCAAATGAAGGCATTTGCAACTTCACATATTCTAGACCCCTAAGTGGCTTGAAATCCCTGTTTAGGTAAGGATTGACCCTAAAATTATCATCTCTCTCTTCCCTAAAGGCATGATGATCTCCTTCCACTCTCATTCCCATGTTTCCTCCTCCTACTGCTCCCTCTCTTTAAACGTTTTGAGGAGCTACTCTAGGTGGTAGTGCTTGAGGATTCACCACTGGTGGTTGTGGCATTGTCATCTTATAAATCTTTGTTGCTAGTGTAGCAACCATGGCGGTGAGGTCTTGAAGCTGTTCCTCCAAAGTTTTCCTACCTATAGTACAATGACCCTATCCTCCACCAACTTGGCTATTAGCCTCGTTGGCAATGCCTCCATTCACATTGTCATTTAACATATTTGTGGATGTGATTTGTTGAAGTACAAATATAATCTAAAACAATTGCAACACTCTCCCTTCACTACACAACACTTTACCCGTAACAACAATCAAATCACAAGA
>JBBMOL010003050.1:0-18790 GCA_037954665.1 Laguncularia racemosa | reverse complement strand
TTTAGCTCATGCAAACCCGACATACCTGACGACCCCATCATTGTCAAGATCCGCAGCTTAAAGATCCACATTTGTCATTCTCTCAGTGAGGACCCACTCAACTAATGCTCTTTGCCTACTTTCCGAGCTTAGCTCAGCAATATTAAAGGAAAAACTGAGCCAAGCACACAGTACTAGTCAAAATCCAGAACACTGCAAAAACACGCCCTGCCACAGTTGAGAAGCTTCTATCGCATAACCAAGAGTTGTAATAGTACAACAAACACAATAGAATGCATCAATGATATGAGATGCTCAACAAGACTAAGGAAAGCTGTTCCACCCATAATGAGCAAGACAGAAGGCAAAAACCATGATACACTTGTATTTGACTTTGTTTGTTTCAATCTCCTTGAGAATTTGACTGGGACCAAGATTTTGGCGCATGTGTAAGGCTTTGACAAGCAAAATTTCCTGTTTCTCAACTAGATAATCAGCTGCTTTACTGAGAATCAGACCAATAAGAGTCATTCCAGAGAAGACAAAAGCACAGGCAAGTAGCTTAGTTAGCACACTACCAGGCACAAGGTCGCCATACCCAACGGTAGTCATGGTTACGATACAAAAGTATAGAGCATCAAGAAACCCATTTGTCTTTTGTCCTTTGATCTGGTTTTTGACTAAGTAGAAGCAAAAGTACCTATTCCAAGGTTAGAAAACCAAATATATAGCAACTTTTTTAAAACTGGGGTGGAGATTCTGAAAGATGGACTTGATTGCTTAATGGGTACTCTAGCATTTGCTTCTGAAGGAAAAGCTTCTGCAAGTGGGGCACTTTTACAACGGCGATATCGCCTTCTCTTCTGAGCATCATTTTTAACACTTTTCAGGTGTTGTATTTATTAGTCTGATAGCAAGGATTGCTTCTCCCCATTAGCATCCATTTTGTATAACTCAAATTCTGAAAGAGAACAAAAGCAGAAAGGAAGATGGAATTGAGCCGAGTAGCCAAGTGCCTACCTACAAAGAAAGTTAAGGTTAAATCATGAAAGTGGTATAAAGCTTCTACTGCACTGGTAATTAATTTGGATAACATTTTCTAAGGTCTTTTTTGACAATATATACAAAAGCCTTCCAACAAGATATTAATGCCCCTGCCTGGATTATAGAAGATACTAGTATCCCCTCTAGTTTCAGCACAATAAATCTTAAATATATTCACTAAATAACTAATATGTCGGAATTACAAAAACCCTTTTAAAATCCACTTGTGCAAGTTACTCAGCAAGCATCACAAATCATATGAAAATATATAAACAATTTTCAGTGAGTAGAAATGCTCTAATGGACCCCACAAAATTGTCTTCCTTTTCAATAAACTGAAAAATCATTTGCTCCATCTTTGTTATATTCAATGCAGACATCAAGTATCCCAAAGTGAGATACCACCATCAGCTTCCACAACATCCTACTATTGATTAGCTCAACTATCAATTTGTACCAAAATGTAGTAAATATAGGCAAAATGTGGAGAAAATTGTCCACAAAAATGTGCACTAAATAGGATTTTCTACTATACAATCCGTTTGTGAGTGCATTGGATGTTGCATTCATATGAGGGAAAGAATACATCAAGCATTCTCAAGGAAACCCTAGACTAGGCAATCTAAAATTTTCAGCAAAAGCAGGAGAAAGTAATTATCAGCATTTGATTATGGGTAATTTTTTAGTTCTACTCTTCAATATTAGGTATAATTTTGGATATGATATTGTTGGGTACTAGATGGTGACCAATCAGTAGCTAATGGAAGCTAGCGGTCTGAAGATATTGCAGATAGCCAAGGTGGCAAATGGTCTAGAATATGATCAAACACATCATTTTCCTTATTCCCAATCAAGATTGTAAATGGTTAGAGTTGAGATGATATAATGGAGAGGTGAAGCTCGAGCTCAACTCACAAATTCAAAGCTTGACTAGACTCATTCACACTTGTTATTCGCTCACATTTATCTGGGTAAAAACTAAAGCTCGACTCCAGCTATTAGGCCCTAAACCATTCACTACACCATTTAAGGGAATGAGTAAGCTGTCACAACCACATTAGTCGCTCAATAAGCCAAATATATTGATATTTTAGAAGCTCGAGCTAGACTCTCTAATAAGCTAATTGAATAGAAGCCAAGCTCAAGTAGTCTATTAGCCCGCTTAGCTCATTGCATACATCTATTTCCAATAAAAACATCCTAACTTTTTCTGCATCGCTGAATATATATTCTATAAAAGCAATTAAAGTACTTTCCTGAAGGTGTTGCCTTGTAAACTTGAGAGTCCTCCAAGCTCTGAATTTAAGATTAACTAAAATACCTATTAACTAAGTAAAAATTCTACAACTCACAAGTAAACCCTTTACCAGAATAACCAAACAAAAGTATAGGATAATGTTAAAATCACTGTCCGAACTTCAGTTTTTTGCTCAATTCTACACCCAAAACTTTAAAATTACTGAACTAACATTTTCAGATTAACCTTCTTTCCAAAGATTACAGATGTACAACAAGCCATCTAAAATTTGACAAACAAAAATGGGTTAAGCATCGCATTTAGCAACTATATATCGGTATAAAATTTTTAAAAAAGGAAAAAAAAATCAAAAGGATTTCAACTTGTTTTTAAGTTAATGATAAGCCTGCCTTCCTCCATAAACACACATACAGAAAGAGTGACAGGGGGAGAGGAGAGAGAGAGAGAGTTACCAGAGAGTGGAGAAAAGGACTTGCAATGAGTCGGTGAGAAAGGTGTTTGAGTTACAATTTGCAGATGTAGATCACCAGAAGACGAAGAGAAGATGAAGAAGACATGTGGCAAAACATCGTCGACAGGTTCATCCACTATGCCGACTGTTGTTGGGCTTGTTAAAAGTCAATAAAGTAATAACCGCTAACTAAAGTTTGTGTTGGGGATCCGCTGGAGGTGTCGTGCTGGTGACTTATACTGATGCATCTCCTCCACATCTCATTCTCTAACCGTCACGTTGCTGTAATCTATCCGACTACTCCATGGATTCTTCCAGATCTAAAATTGGGCACTAATGGACACGGCTGCCTTTTAGGAGATTACTAAAAGGAAAATGGTGAACAAAACAAGACATCTATCTATATTCATCATGTCAAGTGAAGTACCCAAAAAAACGAAAGAAACTAGGCAAAAATAATAATGGAGGGAAGTTTGCAATGCAAGATGCAAACTAGAACCTTAATTTTGGATTCTTATAAATGGCAAATGGTAATGGTTTAAACAAACACTGCATTGTTAAAACCATTTAGTTGAATTCTGAAACATATAGAATTTGAAATCATGATGTTCATAAACAGATATACTACCACATTTTCTATTAAAATAAGCCCTTTGAATTTCGCTTATTAATTTGAAACAAAATTTTATAATGTTTGATTGTGTGGGAGAGAAAAAAATTAAATTTTTATTATTTTTCACGTTTATTTAAAGTGCCTGAAAAAAAGAAAAAGAAAAAGACAATTCCTTATTTTTAATGGACGTCCCATCAATAGTCTTTACAAGTAATTAGAGTAAGAGATACAAATTAGAGTGATTGGCCAAGATGTGATAAAAGAAAAACTTGAAGAGTAAGTCTACAAGAGTCTGAGGTAGTAGGCAATTAAGTTTGTTCCATACTCAACCAATGGTTGTGTTTAAACTTGTAATAGTATCATGTTTTCTATTTTCTTGATAAGTAATTTTCTCTACTTTGTGGTATGGGCTTTTGAATATTACACGTTTGCTATTAAGTGAATTGGGGTGAGTAAGACAACTATGAGTAAACCTTAAGGACTAGATAGTGGAAATAATAATAAGCCAGATTCAATTAAGACGGTTATACTATTGTTGTAATACCAATGGATTTGTTTAGCATCATAAAATACTCTCTTTTCCATTTTCTTGTTTATTTCTTTGTATCATATGTTTATTTTTTTTTTATCGTATGTCCTATCAACTTATAATTAAAATATAGAACCCAATCCAAGCAAATTATAATGAGATTAATTTCCTTATTTCAAATAAACTAGAGCAATTGGCTTGCTTAAAAGGAAAGATCCACGATTTAAGGTAGTGTGATAGAGCCTAATTTAAGAATCTTAGCCCACAACTATATTCTACGGCCCTTTTCCTGCTTTAATCTAATAATGACTATAAGCGTAACACTTTTGCTCTTCCTTTCACAACTTGTAAAGAAAGGTAAGGACAAAACCCTAATTTTGTCATCTATACTATTTCGGTATAATTTTTTTATTAGCTATGCTATTGTTTTGGTTATTTCAAGGTAATTAATGGAAGAAAGATTAATCAATTTGAGTTGATCATACTCTAAGAAAAGAGAAAGAAATGGTGATACTAGATATTTAGGACAAGTGAATGGTTTCCCCCTCTGCTTCTTCTCTATTATATACTCTTTTCAATTCATGTTTTTTTCCTACTCATATGCAAATGAAATGTTGTTATTAGTTTTGATGCTATTATTTTTATTTATTTCTATAACTACCGTCTAGAATCTACTTAATTTGTGACAAAATCTGTGATCCATCAAGGCTTCTTTACTTTTCTTCAACTCCCAAACATAACATTTTCCTTGTGTCCTTGAAAAGCAACCTTGTCCTCAAGATTGTAGTCCTAATAAGTGTGTCAAAAATCTTCTAAGTCTTCCCATAATGTATCTTTTGGTGGTAGTCCTTGCCACTATATTAAAATCTACTGAACTAAGCGACCATGATGAGACACCTCCCTTTGACCAACAATCGATAGTGGGGTTAAAATAGGATGAGTAGCAATAGCTTCTACCAATAACTCCAAGGATGGAATTGAATAACCTTCTGCTTTCTTTAATGTAGAAACATAAAAGACATTATGTATCTTGGAGTAATCTGGCAAAGCTAGCTCATAAGCACATGATTCAATTTTTCTTGTAATTAGAAAGGCCCATAAAATCTTTTTGCAAGCTTATGATGACTACCTTGAGAAATCGAAATTTGTTTATAAGTGTCGAGTCTAATTTTTGAATTCCCATTCCTAATCCGATCTAAACTAGACCCTGTGCTCATCTAATCTAGATCCTCGACTTGAGTTAGGAATTTCGTTTAATTTTTGGAGTCGCCACCCAACTGTTGTTGGGAAAATTGAATTAAGACTAAAGGAGCAGATTAGTCTTAATTTGGACTACTAGTTGTCGATATTTTCTCTTCTCGTTTTTGTGAGAAGAAAAAGGGAAAACCAGAGTTTCTAAGTTCGGGGGCTAACCTATTAAAACTTTTACGGTTACCACCTAATCTCCTAAAATTGTTTATCTTTATAAATGTGTTTCGTTATGTTTCTGTTACTTTTTATTATGTTTGAGAATTATTTTGAGAAAATTATTTTTCTTATTTTAAGGGTTGACCCGAATGGGTGCCTACGTACCTGCTACTTCAGGATCAAACAAGCCGTAGTTCGCTTTTCTGAAAATCTTAGTTTGTTGAGTGAATTTTAATTTTGAAATTTCTTATGATTTATAGTTCTTAATATTTTTTGGATTTTTCTAAAATTTCTAAGCCTAAGCTTTGATTATTTTGAAAATGATTTTTTTGGGAAAACATCAATTTTGGATTTATTTGAGGAAAATAATTTTTCTAAGTGTAAAACTATTTTTTTCTTCTATTTTTATAATTTTTGAATTTTATTAATTTTCATGATTTTATGATTTTTTGCAGTTTTTATAAGTTTTTCATGATTTCTATCTTTTTTGGAAATTTTGTGAGTTTTGGATTTTTGTGTTTTTGGAAATTTTATCTTAGTTTATTTTCTATCCTATTTTGAAATTTAAAATTTTATTATTTCTTTTTATAATATTTCTATTATTTTTCTTCATTTTTATTATTTTTATTTTATTTTTTCTTATTTCCTATTTTCTATTTTCTATTTTCTACATTATTAAATCTAGAAAAATATAATTCCTACTTTTCTATTTATCGACAATATAAATAAATAAATGGCCAACAATTTTAATAAATAATAATAAATAAATTCTACATAAAAAAAAAAAACAAAATAAATAATAAAAATAAAAATCTGGAAAATTCGACTTACCTGGATTCGGATCGGTGCGCGGGTCGGGTCGAATCGGTCGAGACACGGGGCGGGGTTGGCTTGTTCACGGCGTTCCGGTGGTTGTTTGCGGCGGGGGTTGAATCCAAGCTTCTTGAGGGTGCTGAATCCGATTGGTGGATGGCTGTACTCCCAAAATCGTCTCCTTGCGGCGGCTCAAGCTCCGAACGGTGGTCGCGGCCTAAGTTCTCCGGCGTCTACATTCTTTTCTCTCTCTTTCGCTTTTTCTGATTCTTCGTCTTGGCTTCTTCCTCTCCTCTATTTATAGGCGTCTGGAAATCGAGCTGGATAAGCTCAAAATTTCCTCGTTTTGGATAAATCCGGATTTTCGGTTGAAAAACCAACTCGATCCGTGCCTATCCAACGATTTGTGCGATTTGATCTCATTTTAGATAGTGTTTATCTTATTTCGGAATTGATCTGTTGGATTCGTGCAAAATCGATAAAACGGCCGAAATACGAATGTTTTCTTCTCGCCGGCGATTCTCGGGCTCGAGGTAGGGGAAGATCACGCGCCGGCGCGTGCGTTTCTTTCAGCAATCAGAGCCGCCACGTGTCCTGGACAAGTCGAAAATGGCCAAAACGCGGAATTGCTTCTCGCGATTCGAACCCCGACCTCGCCCCCCTACGCACGCGCCTATGCCACGGTCGGACCAGCTGAGCTAGCCCACTTTCCTGATTTTTCTTTTTCACAAATTGCATATATGCGATTCGATTTTCTATTTTTTTGTATTTTTGGAATTTCAAAAATTTGTAAAAATTGTTTATTATTTATTATTGCTATTTCTGAAATCATTTTTCAAAATTGAAGTGTTTTCCTATTTATTTTTATTTTTTGAACATTTTTATTATTTATGCTAAATTAGGGAAAAATTGAGAAAAATTATGAAAAATTGAAAATTGATTATTGATGAGAATTGTTGATTCCAGGGCAAAAATGGGGTGTTTACAGCTGCCCTCTTTGTGGTAAAGTTTGAAAAACTTAACTACAAAGACAAACAAAAGACACCATTTTGTGCCTCCTAAACTAGGTTTTTGGTAGGAAAATGCCCCAAGAGCTGATAATCCTATGGTTGAAAATATTCCTAACAATTCGAGATAATGTTCCTTCTCCAAAAGTGCTTTATGGGCTAACTATATTGGCGACATGGACACATCTCAAGCATGAGTAGGAATGTATGAAATGATGATAGGAAGCGTCTTACCAGACTTGCAACCTTGAAAAGAAAATTTACTTAGGAAGCGCCCTTATGAGCTGGCTACCTGTCGACAGAAGCGTCTTGTTAGACTAGCAACTGTTTGAAGAATGTTTCCGAAAAAGTGCCCCAAGAGCTGACTAATCGGGAAGGTTTAGGAAAGCGCCCCTCATGGGCTAACTAACCTTTGATAAAAATGCCTCGAAAATTGCCCCTATGGGCTGACCTTGAGGACAAGTTTTAGGAAAGGGCACCCTATGGGCTGCCTAACCTAGGATTGAGAATTTTGCCTCAAAAAGTGTCCCCTATGGGCTGACCATGAGGACAAAGTTTTAGGAAAGGGCCCCTATAGGCTGCTAACCTGGCTTGAGAATTTGCCTCAGAAAGTGCCCCCTATGGGCTGACCATGAGGACAAAGTTTTTAGGAAAGGCCCCCCTATAGGCTGCCTAACCTGGATTGAGAATTTGCCTCAGAAAGTGCCCCCTATGGGCTGACCATGAGGACAAAGTTTTAGGAAAGGGCCCCCTATGGGCTACCTAACCTGGAATTGAGAATTTTGCCTCAAAAAGTGCCCCCTATGGGCTGACCATGAGGACAAAGTTTTTAGGAAAGGGCTCCCTATGGGCTGCCTAACCTAGATTTGAGATTTGCCTCAGAAAGTGCCCCTATGGGCTGACCATGAGGACAAAGTTTTAGGAAAGGGCCCCCTATGGGCTGCCTAACCTGGAATTGAGAATTTTGCCTCAAAAAGTGCCCCCTATGGGCTGACCGTGAGGACAAAGTTTTAGGAAAGGGCCCCCTATGGGCTGCCTAACCTGGGATTGAGAATTTTGCCTCAAAAAGTGCCCCCTATGGGCTGACCGTGAGGACAAAGTTTTAGGAAATGGCCCCCTATGGGCTGCCTAACCTGGAATTGAGAATTTTGCCTCAAAAAGTGCCCCCTATGGGCTGACCGTAAGGACAAAGTTTTAGGAAAGGGCCCCCTATGGGCTGCCTAACCTGGAATTGAGAATTTTGCCTCAAAAGTGCCCCCTATGGGCTGACCATGAGGATAAAGTTTTAGGAAAGGGCCCCCTATGGGCTGCCTAACCTGGAATTGAGAATTTTGCCTCAAAAAGTGCCCCCTATGGGCTGAACATGAGGACAAAGTTTTTAGGAAAGGGCCCCCTATGGGCTGCCTAACCTAGAATTGAAATTTGCCTCAAAAAGTGCCCCTTATGGGCTGACCATGAGGACAAGGTTTTTTAGGAAAGGGCCCCCTATGGGCTGCCTAACCTAGAATGGAAATTTTGACTTGAAAGGTGCCCCATGTGGGCTAACCTTGAGAGATCTAGGGAAGTGCCCCCTTTTGGGCTGACTACCCTACGATGAAATGAGGGCTCAAAAGGTGCCCCATGTGGGCTAACCTTGAGAGATCTAGGGAAGTGCCCCTTTTTGGGCTGACTACCCTACGATGAAATGATGGCTCAAAGGTGCCCCATGTGGGCTAACCTTGAGAGATCTAGGGAGGTGCCCCTTATTGGGCTGACTATCCTATTAAAGGAAGAATATCCTAAGTGAGAATCTTATTATTTCTTCAATGACAATCAAATGCAAGATGACTTAAGACTTCTGAACAAGTGATGACTAAAATTTTTCTGCAAATTTCAAGAAAAAATGCTCTTCTGAAACTAAGGATAATGTGGCAAAACGTTAAAGTGTTTTTGAACATTGCTAACGAGTAAAGAGTCTGACAAGGCTCCTAAAAATACAAATAAAGGGTAAGCATTCCCTACTGCTCAATAATCACTTACTCTTTGCCTCATTTTTCTTAGAGGGTTTGGTTTAATTTTAGAAACAAAGTGTTGTCTTAGCTTAATTAATCATCTCTTGAGGGGTTTCTTGCAATTAAGACTCATATCTTCTTCTTGGGGAACGCCAATATTTAAGGCTAAACAACGCCCATGAGTAAATTCCCTCATTCCATTTATAAGCATATATCTCGTTTTTAATTGGTTTAATATAAGAGGACTTCCTCACAATCTCTCGGTTTAGATGGCACTCTTGACTTCTATTCCAAAAATTATGGTCTTTCTTGTAAGTAATACGCTTTAATCAATCCATTAGGCCATTTTGATACTCGTAATGCAATTCAGGCTCTTTGGTTATTGGTTTCAGAAAAGTATGTTAAGGTTTATTTTAAAGAATCATCATTTCAACTTAGGTTTGCAAGTCAAGAAACCTTGAGACAAAGAACTAGAATAGTACTTGCCCTAGCAATTTTTGCTTAAGATAAGTTATTTTCAATGATTTGGAGAAGTCTTCAAAAGGGTAGTATATCTTTGAACTGCTCTAGTATTTGGCCCTGGTATTTTCAAGTGTTGTTGGGCTTTTTATAGGTTTAGCTACATTCGTAGGCTTTTCTCATTTCTCTTCTTTTCTTTTCCTTTTCTTTATTTTTCTTTCATTCATTTATTCATTATTGTTTTTCTTCATTCATTCTCTTTTTCCATTTTTTTTTCTTTTCTTTTGGGCCCAATGGTGATCAGTTCCTGTGGTTTATGGGTATTTCTTTTCAGAAGGTGGACTTCTCTTCATCTCGAATAATTTATCTATAGCTAAAATTGTGAATTGTTGCAAATAGGGCAAGCACTATTGATGTCTCTATCTTCCCGATTATTCCATCGTGGGGTGGTTGACGGTAGGGTTTAAATTTTGAAACTCTTGTTTGTCGAAGGATGATTGTGTTTAGGGTAGCAAAGATGAATGCCTAATATCATTTTGATTTAACGTATCAAATTCAAGATAGACCTCCTTTAAGGAATGAGTCCAAAACCTCACATTAATAACACTCAACTCTCAAGTGTTTAAGGGTTAGTGTTTGGGATGTAGTTTGCCTCTTGTCATCTTAAACCTTTTAAACAAAGATACCCTTCAAATTTGCCTATATTCACCACTTTTCCTGGTGTCCCCGTGTACTGTTGTCAATTTGAACAAGTGATTTGGTCTTAAGCGCCTAAGACTCAAGTATTTAGAGTAGTCTTCTTTATACCCTCATTGATAATTGATCATAGCTACTTTTGAAAGTGTGCCCAAAAAATTAATTGTCTCTATGTTTGGTTTGGATGACTTCAAGTGCAGCTTTTAGGATTAGAGGTTGTCGGGACGTTTTACGTTTTGAGGCTAAATAAAGATATGAGGAGACCTTTGAAGTGAATGGGGTCTTTTGAGTTGAGAGTAGGCTATAGAGGTCTTTGGTTTTATGTTTAGAGCAAGTGACCATGAGCTTTAGGTTAAGCTGACCATTTAGAAGCAACTTTTAGGACCTCGAAAAGATCTCTTATTGTTAGTAACTCTTCAATTTTCTTTCTTTATTTTTCTTTATTGTTCTTATTTTTTTAGTAAATATGCAAACCAGATGCTTACACAGATGTAAATATGTAAACAAGATGCTCATACGGATACATAAACAAGATGCTCACACGGATGCTAAAAGTAGAAGGGCTGACAACTATTTGACAATGTAATATTGAAACTTTACTTTTATTAATATTAAAAATTCAGGAGTTCAATGATCAAAACAAAAGATTACAAATGATGCCCTATTTCCTAGCTCTTTTGGTCTTCTGTTGTGGAGGCTCAGTCTTCCCATTGATGATGGCTTCCAGTTCTTTGACTTTGGCTTGGCACTTCTCCAATTGTGCTTCTAAGGCCTTGTTCCTTTGGTCAGCTTCTTTGAAGCGTCCTTTCCAGATGTCTTTCTTATAATCTGCAGCTTCAAAGTATACTTCCATTCGGGCTTTGACCTGCTCCAGGTAGATTTCTATCTCTGGATCGATCTTATCTGATCTTGGCTGGGTGACGTCTGGAACCCGATATGCTCTTTCCCCTGTCTGGTATAGCTGGCGGATTACAAACTCTCTGGTGGCTCGGTGTTTTCCCACTTCGCCGTCTAACTCGCCAAGGTCCATATTTGGGCTTTCAATTCTGGCTTCCCAAAGTGCTTTGACCTCTGCCAGCTTAGCAAATTTCTGGGCTACCAACAGGTTCGAATCTTGATACTCAAAGGTGATTGCTTCGAGCGAAGGCCGATAAACTATGTCTTGGACGGTGCCGAATTGGCGGGCCACCGAGTTTGGGTGATATCCAATACATCCATTGATCCCGATTAACGGCACTGCTTGGAAATTGTTGCAAGTCAAGATGATTTCGTCGCAGCAACTCCACCTGGCTGTCCATAGAATATCTTCAGCGCTAAGGCTTCTGAGTAGATCTACCCAACTGTGGCTGGTAATGTCGTCGGGTAGCTTTAACTTTTCTATACAGGAATCCACCAGATCCACCTGTTGGGCCAGGGTTTTCCTGACCATGTTCAGCCCGAAGCATTTGAGGTGGCTTACGAACCATATCAGCAGAAGGTTGATGCTGGAGCGGAGGATCCCGTGGCCTTTCTTCTTGAGGAAATTTAAATTTCGGATCTGTTCGGCCAATAGAGCCGGGACGTAAGATCTTCCCTCCAGGAATTGGGTTACCAGCTCTGCAACCCGGTAGTGAATATAGAAAGTTCCAGCGGGGAACAAAATAGTGGCGAAGGCCGTCAAAATGAAGGCTTTTACCCTTCTCTGTCTGTAAGTCTTAGGTTCTCTGCACAAGATGTCCTTTCTGTCCCCATTGTCTTCTCGGGCAATGAACCAGGCTTCTAGATCATCCATGCGTATGCAATACCCGTTACAGTCTGCCAAGGCTTTGTTGACTGCTGTTTTGCGGATGCCTAGTAGTCTGCTGAACGTACCGGCTGGCTCGGCCTCAAGGTCTGGCGCGTAAATCTGATCAGTCAGTGCTGGAGCCTGTAACAACTGGGTGTACTCTTCCAGGGTAGGGGTGATCTCATGCGGCCCAATGAAGAAAGCTGCGGGCTTAATCTCCCATAATTGAAGCATGGCCCGGACCATAGGTAAATTCGCCTCTGTCTTGGTCAGTGAGAGGATGGGGCCGATCTTCTGCTGGATGAAGGCCTGTTCCTCTGGGTTGTACAAGGTGAACCAGTGGTCCAGTACCAATTTTGGGTCCAAAGGTTTGTACACCCGTATTTCTTTGCGGAGGAAGCGATTGACTGCACTGCTAGCCATCTATTACAATAGGAAAACAGCCTAATTATAAATGGAACTATGAAAGTGTTACAGGGAAATAGTCCTGAACTCCAAGGACAAAATAACAAACCATTACATTGTCATCAAATTGTCAACCTTCGTATGATGTTATGTATGCAAGTAGGTGGGTTCTAAATGGTTCCCGAGCTCTATGGCCTCCCGCATTCTCGAAGAAATGGATCTCAGGCCATATCGAAGCATAGGGTGGGGTAGCCTAATCGGTCCCGAACGGTGAATCAACTCACTTCGCCCGAAACCTACACAATGGCTCCCGACTTAGTTTTCTAGGACGGTCCGGGTTAGACCGCATCTACTCACACAAGCATGTATATGTATGCAAGAAACCCCCAAGTGAAAGAAAACTAAAATCTAATTTACATTCTGCAAAGTTAGTAACAGAGTAACAATTGAAACACATTTAAAGAGGACAATTCAAAGATTCAGGTGGCTTAGCCCACTGGCATGGGTCCCCAGTGGAGTCGCCATCCTGTCGAGTCTAATTTTTGAATTCCCATTCCTAATCCGATCTAAACTAGACCCTATGCTCATCTAATCTAGATCCTCGACTTGAGTTAGGAATTTCGTTTGATTTTTGGAGTCGCCACCCAACTGTTGTTGGGAAAATTGAATTAAGACTAAAGGAGCGGATTAGTCTTAATTTGGACTACTAGTCGTCGTTATTTTCTCTTCTAGTTTTTGTGAGAAGAGAAAAAGGGAAAACCAGAGTTTCTAAGTTCGGGGGCTAACCTATTAAAACCTTTACGGTTACCACCTAATCTCCTAAAATTGTTTATCTTTAGAAATGTGTTTCATTGTGTTTCTGTTACTTTTTATTATGTTTGAGAATTATTTTGAGAAAATGATTTTTCATTCATTTTTAGGGGTTGACCCGAATGGGTGCCTACGTACCTGCTATTCAGGATCAAACAAGCCGTAGTTCGCTTTTCTGAAAACCTTTAGGTTTGTTGATGAATTTTAATTTTGAAAATTTCTTTTGATTTAAGTTCTTAACGTCTTTGGGATTTTTCTAAAAAATTTCTAAGCCTAAGCTTTGAATTCGATTTTTGAAATGATTTTTAAGGGAAAACATCAATTTTGATTTTATTTGAGGAAAATAATTTTTCTAAGTGTTAAAACATATTTTTTTTCATGATTTTTATAATTTTTGAATCTTTCATTAATTTTCATGATTTTTATGAATTTTTACAAGTTTTTGTAAGTTTTTCATGACTTTTGTGATTTTTATAAATTTTTTAAGTTTTTCATGATTTTTATATTTTTTGTTGAAAATTTTATCTTAAGTTTATTTTCTATCCTATTTTGAAATTTAAAATTTTATTATTTCTTTTTATAATATTTCTATTATTTTTCTTCATTTTTATTATTTTTATTTTATTCTTTTCTTATTTCCTATTTTCTATTTTCTATTTTCTACATTATTAAATCCTAGAAAAATACAATTCCTACATTTTCTATTTATCGACAATATAAATAAATAAATGGCCAACAATATAATAAATAATAATAAATAAATTCTACATAAACAAATAAACAAAATAAATAAAATAAATAATAATAAAAAAAATCTGGAAAATTCGACTTACCTGGATCCGGATCGGTGCGCGGGTCGGGTCGAATCGGTCGGACACGGCGGCGGGGTTGGCTCGTTCACGGCGTTCCGGTGGTTGTTTGCGGCAGGTGAATCCAAGCTTCTTGAGGGTGCTGAATCCGATGGTGATGGCGATGTACTCCCAGAACGTCTCCTTGCGGCGGCTCAAGCTCCGAACGGTGGTCGCGGCCTGAAGTTACTCCGATCTACACTCTTTTCTCTCTCTCTCGCAATTCTGATCTCTCCTCTGGCTTCTTCACCTCCTCCTCTATTTATAGGCGTTTGAAATCGAGCTGGATAAGCTCGGATTTCCTTCGATTGAAGTTGATCGGATTTTCGGTTGAAAAACCAACTCCGATCCGTGCCTATCCAACGATTTGTTGCGATTTGATTCCATTTAGATAGTGTTTATCTTATTTCTGTTGAAGATCTGTTGGATTCGTGCAAAAAATCGGATCAAAACGGCCGAAATACGAATTTTTCTTCTCGCCGGCGATCTCGGGCTCGAGGTAGGGGATGATCACGCGCCGGCGCGTGCGTTTTTTCCAGCCAATCAGAGGCCGCCACGTGTCCTGGACAAGTCGAAAATGGCAAAACGCGGAAATTGCTTCTCCCGCGATTCGAACGCCCGACCTCGCCCCCCTACGCGCGCGCCTAGCCACGGTCCGGACCAGCTGAGCTAGCCCACTTTCCTGATTTTTCTATTTTCACAAATTGCATATATGCAATTCGATTTTTCTATTTTTTTGTATTTTTTGGAATTTCAAAAATTTGTAAAAATTGTTTATTATTTATTATTGCTATTTCTGAAATCATTTTTCAAAATTGAAGTGTTTTCCTATTTATTTTTATTTTTTGAACATTTTTATTATTTATGCTAAATTAGGGAAAAATTGGAAAAAATTATGAAAAAAATTGAAAATTGATTATTGATGAGAATTGTTGATTCCGAGGGCAAAAATGGGGTGTTTACAATAAGGTTGAAGCTTGACAAACACTAGATCCTTGGGCTGAAAACTGACTTCGATTTTATTATGATATGTAAAATACTCGATGTTGAGCTCTTTCTAAATGCTAGTGCAAAATGTGTAAAATATCATCTCCGATTTGTAATTCCTAATCCACCACATCCAATTTAGAGCTTCCTCTCACATGGGAAGGAATAGAGGGCAAAGCTCTGCTATAAACTATCTCAAAAGGTGCTATCCCTACTCCACCATGAAAAGAAGTGTTATAGGCATATTCTACCCATGGTAGAAATCAAACCCATAAGTGAGAGCAATCCATGACATAAGTCCTAAGATATTGTTGGATGTATTTATTTAAGACTTATATCTATCCATCTAATTAAGAATGATAAGCACTACTCAGAGACAACTGTGCCCCACTTAGAGTAAAAAGTTCTCGCCAAAATCAACTCAGAAAGATTGCATCTCTATCTAATACAACAGTCTTCAAACAACCATGCGGCTTTACTACCATGTGTAAAAAGAGAGATGCAACTTTAGTTGCGGTAAAATTGGTCTCTAAAGCTCTAAGGTGACAACATTTTGACAACCGATCAACAACTACAAAAATAACTGTGAATCCTTGAGACTTAGGCAAGCATGTGATGAAATCCATGCTAATATCCTCCCATATCCGCTTTCAGTATTGGTAAAGGATCCAATAAACCTACTGGAGATCTTGTCAAATATTTGACTTTTTGACAAACAAGACACCTTTGTACAAATTCTTCAACCTAAGCTTTCATTTCATCCCAATAAAGTTATAATGTTAGCCTTTATATGTCTTAAAGATTCCAAAATGCCCAAAACTTGGGGAAGCATGGTATTCTTGCAATAAAGTGAAATAAAGAGAAGATTGAGGCACTAAAAACAATTTATTTTGGCAATACAACAGACCATTTTTCCATTTTAAGTTCCATTTCAATGGCTTCTTAAAGTTTAAGGTTGAAATTATCTACTGAAAACGACCTCGAGACTAACAAGATGGTCCTTTAGGTAATCGAGTCATCATCAGTCTTTTTCTAGTGCGTGCAACTTCTCTTCTTTCTTTTTTTTTTTTCTCCGGGTAACTGGATCCCCCTGGTAAGTAGGCTTTCGGGCCTTGATAAGCGCAAAAACTCCAGTAACAGATCCTTTTTGTAGGTGAAGGGGCAAAACGTTCCCGGTTCCTGTTGGAAATAGTTTCGTTTAGAAGATTATGATACTCATGCTTTAGTGAATGCACCAATCTAAAGCATGGTGTAGAAATTCCAAAATAATCTCCTCCATAGAAAGTCTAATGTAAAAAGGCATTTGTCACTTCATTTTCACTCCCAAACTTATAAATGATGGAATAATCATAGCCAACCTCCCTCCCTAACACCTCCCCCCACGCAAATAAGTATCGTCTCCACTTCTTAATTGCTTTGACAATAGCATATAACTCCTATACATAAGCAAAAGGATTCTTTAAATGTATAGGAAGCTTCTTACTAAAATAAGCTATGGGATGGTTGTCTTGTAATAGTACCACACCAACTCTCTTTCCTAAAGCATTAGTTTCAACAACAAATTGTTTAGAAAATTCTAGAAGAGCAAGTATTGAAGGCTTACATAATGTGTCTTTTAATTTTTCAAAAGCTTGTTGAGCTTTATCTTACCATTGAAAATTGTCTTACTGTAATAAATTTGTCAAAGGACTTACAATAGAAGCATAGCCCTTAATAAAACGACGATAGTAACCAAAAAGACCAAAAAATGCTCTTAAATCCTTAACAACAGTTAGAAACAAGCCATTTATTTATGGCTTCCACTTTATAATGTTCAAGTTGTACTCCGTTAAGAGAAATAATGTGGCCTAAATATTCAATTGTCTATTGTGAAAAGAAAATTTGCTCTACTTCAAATAAAATTGATTCTCTAACAACACCTAAAAAACCTTTATTAAATGTTCCACATGAGATTCCTCACAACTACTATAGACTAATATGTCATCAAAAATACAATCACAAACTTCCGTAAATAAGGTTTAAATGTTCTATTCACGATTAATTGGAAAGTTGTTGGAACATTACCCAATTCAAAAGACATCACTACAAATTCATAATGTCTATCATGTGTTCTAAAGACTATCTTAGCAATAACTTCAGGGTGCATATGAATCTAGTGATAATCAAATTGTAAATCATTGGAATAGGGAACTCATCTTTAATAGTTCTATTTAAAGCTTTATAGTCGATGCAGAAACACCATGTTCCATCTTTCTTCTTAACCAACAAAACCAAAGAAGAGAATGGGTTGGTACTATATTATATTAATCCTTATTCTAGCATATCCAAAACTTGTTTCTCAATTTCATTTTTTTTGAAAATGGGGATAACAATTAGACTTCACATTGATTGGTGGAGTGCTTCTCACAAATAAATTCAATGTTGAACTTGATGCATCGAAGGCAATGATGAAGGTGTCTTGAATATCTAAGAAAACATACTCAATGTTTGCTTTATTGCATCATTATTGGTAGTAATCTCCATGGAATGATGTGACTTCTAAACCAACAACTAAAAACATGAAGCTACTGCATTAGTTTAAAAAAGGTATTTCAATTGATGATGAGTAATTAAAACCATGCTATTAGAATTTTCCCCTCTAAGTTCAACTTGAACCCCTTTATTCATAAATTGCATTGTAAATGCATTATAATAAATAGTAATAGGTCCCAATTCTTGTAGCCATTAAACGCCTAACACAACTTCAACTCCTTATATAAGTAAAATATAAAATGGAGCAACAAATTCAATGCCTTGAATCTGAATAGGAACATTCAAACGTTGCCTTCACATAATGTCCTATTGCCATTAAAAATTAAAACATGAAATTGTGGTGATGATAAAATTGTTAATCCAAATGTCTAGCTAATCTAACTTGCAAAAAATTATATGTACTCCATGAGTCTACCAGTATTGAAGTAGCACGATGATTAATCACTCCATGGAATCATAAATTACAGGGAACTTACATTCTAGATAACGCATGAAAACTAATAGTTTCTAAATCATCTATAAATTCATCATGATCAACATCTTGAACAAAATCATCAACATTTGTATTCTATAATTCATCTTCTTCCTCACTTAGCATCAACAAAAATTCAAATTTACATTTATGATTCCGATGAAATTTCTCATCAAAATTATAGCACGAACCCTTTTCTCTTTTAGCCTACATTTCACTAAAAGAAAGTTTCTTTATGGGAATAGGAGGTTTAGAAGATGGATTTTGAAGCAAAGAAGTATTGGAAGAGGATGATTTGGTAGGAGCATTAGAAGATAGGTTAGAAAAAGAAATGGGTTTATTGAATTGGAGAGTATTTGGTGATTAAATATTTGTGGAAGAAAAATTAGAAGTTGAACATGGATTGTAAGAAGATTGTTCAACATATTTTACTTCATACATTTTGGCTAGAATGGCTTTTGTTACGAAAATGGATTTAAGAAGAAGTAATTTATGTTTAAGAAATGGTTTAAGGCAAAAAATGAAACAACTAATGAGGAAAATTTCCGTAAGTCCAACATATCTATTAAACAAACTTTCAAATGCATATTGATATTCTTCTATAGTAGTTACCTGCATCAACTTTGATAATTCTCCTTGCACATCTACAAACTCAAAGGGATCAAAACGTGTTTCAATATCTTTGATGAATTTTGTCCAAGAACTCAACTATTGATTATATATG